>CM069136.1:9258077-9278077 GCA_035221665.1 Okamejei kenojei
GCACACGAGGACAAACGGCAGAGGAGAGGGGTGTCGGATCGCGGTCCTGCAAGCTTCCTGGACCGGGGAGCGCTCCAAGATTTCCAACATGTGGACTGGACTTTGGATTTTGGACTATTTGTGTTTCCTGTTTAAAAAAAAAAGTCAAAGGGTGCCAAAATCGTGGTGACTGTGCTTTTAGAGTCACAGAGCGATACAGTGTGGAAACAGACCCTTCGGCCCAACTTGCCCACACCGGCCAACATGTCCCAGCTACAGCAGTCCCACCTGCCGGCATTTGGCCCATATCCCAACAACTGTCGTGCAAGAGAATGGCATTGTGCTGTGCGCACGTGACCAAAGATCCTACAGCGAGCAAGATAGCCCACTCGGGGAAAAAAGCGTAGTAGGGTCACGGGCAGATTCACGGGTAATCATCGGCCCCATTTCCGGAACCGGCTTCCGTTTCCGCACTCCTATCCAAAGATCCCATAGCAACTGGAATCTCCATAATTGCTGTTATTTTACCAAGCACCGCAGTTGTGAACAGTGTGATCAAATGAATTACAGAGTGCAAGTTTAATACAAACATCAACTCAAACACAGCACATGAGCCTTTAAAAATATATATTTTTTTAAACTTAAAAAAACCATTAAAAAAAGAAAATTAACAGAATTCTAATTTATTGACATATTAATCATTAACAAAAAATAGCACAATTATGAATTAACAGAATTATGGATAATGGGTCTAACACTATATCACACACACAAACTGTTCCCCTGCAATGCTGATTACACTGCGAGAGGGATTTACAAAGTCGGGTCGGGTTTACTGAAATGGCCGACAAAAAGGCTGACGTTTCGCTCCGTAGCGTACTACCGTCAGCCCATTGGTTTTAGCGGGCACGGAAATCGCTATCAAAATATGTGGGGGACTGGGGGACAGGGTGGACACAATTACTTGGCGGCCGCGCGTGCATGCGCACACTCATACACCTACACGCGAGGCATCGGAGACTCTGCCTGTCTCGCCGGGTTAACCTACAGCCCTGCCTAGACAGACGGGACACCAGCCTGGAGTCGTGGAATTAGCACTGCTTCTCTGCGCTGGCTGTACACCTGGGCCATATTTCCCGCAAGTCCAGGCAGGGCTGTAGGTTGACCTGGCGGGACAGGCAGAGTTGAGCTGATTTTAGCGCTGCTTCTCTGCGCTGGCTGTGAGCCTGGGGATACAGCTCCCTTCTGACTCTCGACATCTCTGGCCACCCCTGGACATGGGGGGGGGGGGGGGGGGGGGGGGGGGGCACTCGAGTGGGGACGGGACACGCCAGAGAGGTGGGATCGATCCTGGCTGCGGCTGATGCGCAGGTCTGTGCCGAGAGTGTTTTGGCACGTCTCCCTCCTCCAATCACCGCGCTGAATTATCATGTCCCGCCCCCATTGCCTGCTGACCGACATCTCTCTCGTCCAATCGGCGCCCTTGATGAGCACCCCCACTGTCTTGCGAAAAGCTGAGATTTCACCGGGTTTTAAAATACGGATTACAAAAAATGGGGAGGGGGGGGGATTGTCCCCCACCTCCCAAAACAGGGGGGGGGGGCATGTCCCACCTGTCCCCCCCCCGGGATTTCCGCCCCTGGGTTTTAGCAGGAGTGCACTATCTTGCTTGCGGTAGGATCTTTGCACGTGAGAACGAGGGACAATGGAACCATTATTTCAAGGAATGTCAAGATTGCTGTTTGTTACTCCTCTCACTGCCGTTCCTGCTGATCTCTGTGTAATTTAGCACTTGCTCTTCATTCCAAGGACCAAGGCCAGAAAACATTCTCCTGCCCAGCAGCTGAACAGAATCCTCGATTTTCCCCGTGTGTCCACCGTTACCAATTAAAACACGAAGCAACAACGTCAGCGTTTAGAATGAAAACAAAGATAAAGTGGGCACCACAACCCAGCGAGGGCCTTGGGGAGGCCTTTCAATTTACCTTTCCACATCTCAACCCAAGAATCCTTCGCAAGAAAACTGACGAAGATACACAAAGTGCAAAATAACATAATTGTTTTACATTGAAGCTTTGAATCGGGTTTAATGGTGACTCCTGCGATACATGAAGGAGAAATACTCTGGTGCACGGAGCTGCAAAGAAATCTTTAATGAGCTGCCGCATTAAAAGCATCATGTCCATTGGGACATCTTTTAAAGGAATGGACTCCATAGATGCAAGTTACTGGAGCACACCACTAGTGTATGCACAAAAGCAGCAAGTCTTAAGCAGGGTTTCACTGGTGGAATTCTATTCCTCTTTCTGGACTGGGAGAATATTAGAAAAACTGTTGGATGGAGCAGTTAATAACAACGTGGATTTTACCCGCTGGATATTTGGGCAGCAGAGTGGCGCAGCTGGTAGAGCTGCTGCTGCCTCACAGCTCAAGGAAACCTGGTTCAATCCTGACCTCGGGCGCTATCTGTGTGGAGTTTGCACGATAGTGGACGCAGCCCAGGCCGTCACACAAACAAACCTCCCTTCTATGGACTCCATTTATACCTCACGCTGCCTCGGCAAGGTCAGCACGAGTCGCACCCTGGCCACTTTCTCTTCTCCCTTCTCCCATTAGGCAGAAGGTATAGAAGTGTGAAAATGCAACACCACCAGCTCCAGGGACAATTTCTTGTCAGCTGTTATCAGGCAACTGAATCGTCCTACCACAACCAGAGAGCAGTGCTGCATTACTATCTACCTCTTTGATGATGCTTGGAATACCATTGGACTTTTCCATGGGAAGGAGTCCTCACCTCCCAGTGATGACCCCTTCTCCCGTCTCCAACGGTAAATTGTTCGTTTCTAAGCTTCCCCCCCCCCCATCTAGTTTCAGTACAAAACACTGAATCAAGCACCTGAAACAACTAATCTTTATTTTAACAAAAGCGTGTTACAGTTCAACTACTGTACCTATCTCACTGCGGGTTCAATCCTTGCATCTGCCTGATCAAGCCCCCTAGGCCTCGCTCAGACAGAGACACTCCAGAAAGTCATGCAGTCTCCCAGAAGATCAACCCTGGACCTCGTGGTAGTGGACTTTTACATGTCCTGGGACCTCGAGGGGCCGAACCACATGGGGGGGTGGTCTCTTAATAATCCAATTACAGATATCGATCAACCCCATACATAACAGACATTTCCCTAACCCAATAATACAGCAGTTAATACATTGTATAAGAAAAAAAGCTCTCGAAGGAAGCTAACAAGAACAAACATCGAAACATGTGCCCTGAGATTCAAACAATTTCTCCAAGGCTCAACGGTTCGACCAATCATCAATTAACAGGATGGCCATCTTGCAACATTATTTATACTGTTTCCAATGCTTTTGCAGCTATCCAATAGAAATGATGCATTTAAGGTCAGTTTGCAAAACCGCTATACATGTTATCACTTCAAGAGAAACAGGGAGAACACCTGGACCTCACCATCCTGCATACCAGTCTGAGCCTAGACTGGCTGGTGCCAGTTCAGCTGACAAGTGTTAAACAATTCTGACAAGTGCAGGGATCCTCCATTTTATGGTGGATTTAATTTAGCCATTAACACAACGGACCCCCTCCTCTTGGACTCCCCCTCATGGCCATCTACCTGCTTTGGACCTTTTTATTTTAAACTGCCTGCGGGACATCAACCGCCTCAACTTCTCCACTCCCCTTTCTCACTCTAACCCCTCCCCCCTCCCCGAACGTTCAGCCCTCCACTTACTCTTCAGCAACCCGACTGGGTGATCAAACCGGCTGACAAGGGAGGTGGCGTGGTAGTCTGGCGCGCTGATCTCTACAAATCTGAGGCCACTCGCCAACTCCTCCTTGTACCATGACCCCACAGGCGAGACCAGGCCATGATCTCTAACACTGTCACTGACTTCATCACTTTCGGCTCCCTGCCCTCTCAAGCCTCCAACCTCATCGTTCCCCAGCCCCGCACGGCCCGATTTTACCTTCTCCCCAAAATCCACAAACCTGACAGTCCTGGCAGACCCATTGGTTCTGCCTGTTCATGTCTCACCAAACCTATTTCCACATACCTCGACTCCATCCTATCCCCCTGGTTAAATCCCTCCCTACCTTTGTTCAAGACACCTCACACGCTCTTCGTCTCCTCCATTCCTTCAGTTTTCCAGGCCCCCATTCCCTCATCTTCACCATGGATGTCCAGTCACTCTACACCTCCATCCCCCACCAGGAGGGTCTTAAAGCCCACCATTTCTTCCTCGACCACAGAACCAACCAATCCCTGTCTACTGATAGTCTGCTCCGCCTAGCGGAGCTGGTCCTTACTCTTAACATCTTTTCCTTTGACTCCTCCCATTTCCTAAAAAATACAAGGCGTAGCTATGGGCACGCGCATGGGCCCCAGCTATGCCTGCCTCTTTGTAGGGTACGTCGAACAATCTTTGTTCAAGGCGTACGATGGCCCTATCCCCAAACACTACCTCCGCTACATCGATGACTGCATTGGTGTTACCTCCTGCACCCACACACAGGTCACTGACTTCATCCATTTCACCAGTAACTCCCATCTGGCACTCAAATACACCTGGACCATTTCCAACATTTCCCTACCGTTTCTAAACCTCACTATCTCCATCGCAGGTGACAGACTACTGACCAACATCCACTATAAACCCACTGACGCCCATGGCTATCTGGACTACACTTCTTCTCACCCTGCGTCCTGTAAGGACTCCATCCCCTACTCCCTATTCCTCTGTCTATGCCGCATCTACTCCCAGGATGAGGTGTTCAAAACCAGGGCATCGGAGAGGTCCTCATTCTTCAGGGAATGGGGGTTCCCCTCTTCTACTTTAGATGAGGCTCTCACCAGGGTCTCTTCTATACCTCATAATTCTGCTCTCACTCCCCATCCCCCCCACTCGTAACAAGGGCAGAGTCCCCCTTGACCTCACTTTCCACCCTACCAGCCGTCACATACAACAAATAATCTTCCAACATTTTAGCCACCTCGAACGGGATCCCACCACTGGCCACATCTTCCCATCTCCTCCCATTTCTGCTTTCCGCAGAGACTGCTCCCTCCGTAACTCCCTGGTCAATTCGTCCCTTCCCACCCAAACCACCCCCTCTCCTGACACTTTCCCTTGCAACCGCAGGAAATGCTACACTTGTCGCTTTACCTCCCCCCTTGACTCCATTCAAGGACACAAGCAGTCTTTCCAGCTGCGGCAGAGGTTCACCTGCACCTCCTCCAACCTCATCTATTGCATCCGCTGCTCTAGGTGTCAGCTGCTCTACATCAGTGAGACCAAGCGTAGGCTTGGTGATCACTTCGCCCAACACCTCTGCTCGGTTCGCAATAACCAACCTGATCTCCCGGTGGCTCAATACTTTTTTTTTTATTCGTGCACGGTGGGTCAAAGGGCCTGTTTCCTGGTTTTCTTGGTTTCGTAGTCCTCCAAAATATTCCAAATGGAATTTAAACTGGAGGTGGCCCTTGCCCACACCAGCCAACATGTCCCTGTTACACGAGTCCCACCTGCCCGCCGTTTGGCTCATATCCCTCCAAACCTGTGCTATCCATTTACCAGTCTAACTGTTTCTTAAAGGTCGGGATAGTCCCAGCCTCAACTACTTCCTGTGGCAGCTTGTTCCATACACCCACCACCCTTTTTGTGAAAAAAGTACCTCTCAGATTCCTTAAATCTTTTCGGGTTCATCTTAAACCTGGTCCTCGATTCCTTTATTCTGGGCAGGAGACTCTGTGCATCTATCTCATCTATTCCTCTAATGTAGACACATTTTGTTGAACATATTGGATGTAGGATCAGGAAATTACATCTTCCAAGGCATGGCATTTGGGCATTGTGAAAACTCGAAGAACAGACCACGACTAAAATTTTTGTTAACGGTCTAGTTATATTTCAGGGACATGAGTTTGAGTGATGGTGGAGGTTGGCAGGTTGCTAATTCCAGCCTTCATGCCTGTCCCTGGGAGTCCTGTTGCATTTGCCTACAGTTTATCCTGCAGGAATGGTAGCAAAGCAATTAAGCTGTGTAGGACGGAACAGATGCTGGTTTACACCGAAGATAGACACAAAATGCTGGAGTAACTCAATGGGACCGGCAGCATCTCTGGAGAGAAGATACGTGTGACATTTCGGGTCGTGACCCTTCTTCAGACTGAGAGTTAGGGGAGACGGAGATATAGAGATATGGAAGGGTAAGGTGCGAAAACACAAATCAAAAGGGACGATGATCAAGGAAATGTGGTATGGTACATTGTTAGCTGCGGGGAAGGTGACAACGAGGCATGTAATCAGTAATATTTAATCAGCAGATCAATGAAACTAGTCGGAGAATTAGGATGGGGTAGGGATTGCGAGAAAGGGAAAGCAATAAAGTAAAGCAATGAAGTTATTGGGGAACTACCTTGAGCCCATTGTTAACATATCTTTGGCATGTACAGAATCAGACCTGGGATTGCTCATCTACTTTTGTTTACACGTGAGGGATCAATTTCAGTTTGAATGGGGAGGCATTTCATGAGCTGCTCAGGATGAATCAACGACAATTACTTAGCCAAACAAAACCTTGGCTCTCTTTTCCATTGGAGCTCTCTGTCATTCCAGTAATGCTTTAAGAAGGAGGAATAGGACAATAGACAATAGACAATAGACAATAGGTGCAGGAGTAGGCCATTCAGCCCTTCGAGCCAGCACCGCCATTCAATGTGATCATGGCTGATCATCCCCAATCAGTACCCGGTTCCTGCCTTCTCCCCATATCCCCTGACTCCGCTATTTTTAAGAGCCCTATCTAGCTCTCTCTTGAAAGCATCCAGAGAACCTGCCTCCACCGCCCTCTGAGGCAGAGAATTCCACACTCACCACTCTCTGTGAGAAAAAGTGTTTCTCCTCCATTCTAAATGGCTTACTCCTTATTCTTAAGTCACTTTAATGACTAAGTCACTCAGTTAATCACTTTGATTAAGTCACTCAGTTCTTTGAGCCTGTTCCACCATCTCATAGGGAGATAGACACAAAATTCTGCAGAAACTCAGCAGGACAGGTAGCATCTCTGGATATAATGAATGGATGATGTTTTGGGTTGTCTTTGACGCTTCGATTTGTCTCAACCTGAAACGTCGCCCATTCCTTCTCCCCAGAGATGCTGCCTGTCCCGCTGAGTTACTCCAGCATTTTGTGCCTATCTTCCGTGTAAGCCAGCATCTGCAGTTCTGTTGTAAAACCACACTTGCCTGCACTTTCTCCATAACCCTTGACTTCCTTTGTGGTTATAAATCTCTCTTTCTCTCAGCCTTGAGTTCCAAAGGAGTTCCAAAGACTCACAACCCCTCCGAATGACGGAATTCACTGAGAGAAGGAGCTGAAGATGCTGGGCTTTACATTGAAGATAGACACAAAAACGCTGGAGTAACTCAGCGGGACAGGCAGCATCTCTGGAGAGAAGGAATGGGTGACGTTTCTGGTCGAGACTACAGATGGATAGGAACACCCTCGGTGAGTCCCTTGATGTAGATCAAAGGTAATTACTGGGCAGGAATGGCCAGGAGTATTCCACAAACGCAAAGGCTGCTAATATGGAAATGTGTTTAGAATATAAGAGTCCATCTAAATTAGGCCTAGATAGCATGGAGTTCTTGCATGAGGGTGATCAGAATATCGGTAGTTATCTTAGGAAAACCAGGATACGATAAATCATACACAGCCAGAGTGATTGGTAGACGTTTTCACGTCTGACTGTAATTATCCCACCTAATATACTCCAATCAGCAGAAGTGAACTATATCAAAGCAGGCTGGATGTTTGAGGGTCTATATCTTATTTATGCATCATACTAATGAAAACCATGTACAGCGTGTAATGCAAAAAGTTGAATTCTTCCTTTACCCTCATTAAGGAACAATTTCATCACACAGACATTTGATAGAAACCCGTGGGGAAGTCATCGAATCCAGATGCCTTGCCCTAAGGGCAGAGAACTTCTGCCTTAATGACCTTCTTTAACAAAGGAAGGACATTCTTCAAAGATCGCCCTACACTTCAATCGCCTCTGATAACTTTACACCTTTACAGAGGGCCTGCCGTTTCGTTATAAACGCTCGTGCTTCCAGTTCTAGAGATTTACGCTAGATTCTCCCAGGTTGATCCTTAGACGCATCGAACAAAGGTGCTGTTTGAGGACATCTCCCACCCCCAAAAAAAGGACTGGCTTCACTCGACGAGCAGTGAACTGGCCTCAGACGATCGTGCCCGTCTTTCCTCTTGGGCTCATAAAATGATCTTCCGTTGCTGCAGGTGATCTTGTGGAAACATTAAATTGTTTCCACAGCCCATTCCAATATAAGCCAAAGAGAAAATCATTCCGTTTTCATTACAACGACCTGTTTCCCGATTGTACGCAGGGAGGTGGCAGAGACCCTTGGCTTGGGAATTCCACGATACGATACGATACGATAGAAATTTATTCATCCCAGGAGGGAAATTGATCTGGAAATAGTCATAAAACGCAAGATACATGAAACATGAAATTAAAGTGACGAGTGGAAAGGATTGGGGATGTGCAAAGTTCGGGGAGGTGAAGGGCGGGTTGGGGGGGGGGGGGGGGCAGGGTGGGGGAGTCAGTCTCAGTCTACCCCACGACCAAAGGAGGAGGAGTTTACAGTTTGATAGCCACAGGGAAGAAGGATCTCCTGTGGCGTTCTGTCCTGCAACTTGGTGGAACCAGCCTGTTGCTGAAGGTGCTCCTCAAGTTGACCAGTGTGTCATGGAGGGGGTGAGCTATATTGTCCAGGACGTTCCACAGTTTGAGGAGCACCCTCCCATCCAAGACCACCTATATTTACCCTACTAGCTGTTTCCACCAAGGGGTGGGTGAGGCAAACATCAATGAGGTTTAGTTGAGTTTTGTTTAAAGATACAGCACGGAAGCCCTCACCGACCAGCGATCCCTGCACACTATCACTGTCCTACACACACTAGGGGCAATTTTACATTTATACCAAGCCAATTAACCTGCAAACCTGTACGTCTCTTGGGAGTGTGGGAGGAAACCGAAGATCTCGGAGAAAACCCACGCAGGTCACGGGGAGGACGTACAAACTCCACACAGACAGCACCCGTAGTCAGGATCGAACCAGGGTCTCTGGTGCTGTGAGGCAGCAACTCTATCGCTGCGCCACCATGCCAGATGTTTACACCATGCCAAATCTTTACCCCCCCCCCCCCCCCCCACAACTCTCCCCCTCTTCACAGTTCTTTCCTTATCTGGCACCTTTTTGGCTACTTTTCATCTCTAGACTTTGTCCACCTATCAACCACCACCCTCCCCCTCTCCCGCCTCCCCTCATCTGAATCCAATATTAAGGAGGAGGTGTGAGAACTGTGGAGGTATGGTTCCCTTATCGAGCGACCTTGTACATTTTGTGACATGAACAAAATTGACTTAAAGCCCTGTCCCACTGTACGAGTTCATTCAAGAGCTCTCCCGAGTTAAAACAAAATCAAACTCGTGGTAAGCATGTAGAATGTACGTAGCGGGTACGTCCGAGCTCGGGACTTCTCTTAGCGACTCATAGCGCTGACAGCGGATACTCACGAAACGCGGCTCGGGAAGACTCATGAAGATTTTTCAACATGTTGGTAAATGTCAACGAGAGCCCCGAGTACCGACGAGCGGCCATTACCGTAAATCTCCGACTTCGAATCAGGGCAAACTCGGGAGAACTCTTGAATTACCTCGTACAGTGGGGACTGGGCTTTTATGGGCATCTGTCAAAATGGATCCCTTCTGAAGAAAGGGTCTCCACCCGAAACATCACCTATTCCTTTTCTCCAGAGATGCTGCCTGACCTGCTGAGCTACTCCAGCATTGTATGTCTCCCTTTAGGTTGGCCAATTGGGACAGTCCAGTTTATCAGTTTAGTACAGCATCTGGTCCTTCGCCCACCGAGTCCATGCTGACCATTGACCCAGTCACACAAGTGCTATGTTATTAATCCGGGGCAATTTACAGAGGGACGATTAACCGACAAGACCCGCACGCCTTTGGGATGTACTCTGGAATTTAGAAGGATGAGAGGGGATCGCCAGGGGGGTCCATTTAGAACGGAGATGAGGAAAAACGAGGGTTGTGAATCTGTGGAATTCTCTGAGAGGGCCCAATTCTGATGTTTTCAAGAGCCAGGGATAAGGGGAGAAGGCAGGGGGGACTCAGCCCTGAGAATGGCGGAAGGGCTGAATACTTCTGGTCTATTGTCTATTGTCTATTGTCTATAGAAAGCCGGAAGGGGAATCCCACGCGATCGTGGAGAGCACGTGACAACTCCACGAGGACAGCACCCGAGGTCCAACGGGGTCAGACCTACCAGGCACCACCGTGCTGCCCCAAATACCAGTTCAGCTCAGTTCAGCTCAGAGTGAGGTACAGTGAAAGGATGTTCCCCCGACTCGGTGGGCCGAAGGGCCTATTTCTGCGGGCGGAGTCGGGGTGTGGTGGTCCCGACGTGGAGGCCGCGAGGGAGGTGGGCGGTGATGCCCGACGGACAATGGGGATCAGGCATGGGGGAACCGATGTGGGAGGGGGCAGAACAAAAGGAGCAGCCAAGCATGCTTACTTTTTCAGCGCCATAGGTGGCCCGTTATTTGCACACATTGCAAAGAATTTCACTGTGCCTAGTTGCATGGGAGTCACGTGAACGCGCCAAACCTGAAGGTAAGTTTCAAACTATTTTTCAGGTTGTGCTTTAACCTTTGCAGGAAGCTCCCTTACAGAGTTCCTGCTGGAAATCCCGACTCCGCGGGGGGGGAAACCCGGCAGCGGAGACCGCAGGAAATCGGCTCCGCGAGGGGAAAGATTGGAGTACATGCCACGGGGAAATCCTGGCTCCGTGGGAAATACCGGGTCGGCCAGGTGGACAAGTCCGGCCAGGAGAATCACCTCCTGCAGTGGGAGCGTCTTCAGACGTTTATTTTCCGGATAGAGCATCTCATGGGGAGAGATGCTCCACCTGATACTCCAAGGAAGGGAGTAATATCAGCGCGGGTCTCGGGGGCCCGCGGCAGCGACTGGTACAGGGCTGCTTAATATCTCCCTCTCTGAGGGGGGGAGCTAGGCAGTCGCAGTTTGGTGGTATGTCGTGAGGGAACAGTCCACGACACGCCAGCTGCGTGAAGAAAAAAGGAGGTTTCCCCTCCATGGGGACGTCCCCGGATGTTTACCCAGCTGGAGCATGGATGCGTCCGCAGGGCGTTCATCCCACTGAGGAGATGCTCCATCCTGATATGGTCCATGGATGGCTGACTCCAAATTCGGAGGCATGTCCGTGAAACGCACTGGAGGGCATGCGTGAGGTCGAGAATTCTGTCCTGGCATCAAGGGTCGCGATATCCACGCAAACGGCGGAGCCGCTGCAAGGAAGAGTTGGCGTCCAGCCTATGGCAGGAAACGTGGAGCTCGGCAAGCATCCATGACCTCACGTCACATCATTACAGGAACAAAGTGCCTGCAGTGTCCAGCCGCCGAATCTTCTCCCTGGAGAAGACCTAGCCAAACAGGCAAGAAACCTGGATGAGGAAGTGAAGCTGTCAGACCAGACAAGGTACCTACGACGAGCAAAGGCCTCACCGTTGCGGCGACTACACCCCGATGCCTCCATCGGCAGTAAGTGGTTCACTGAAGCTGGTGGCAGCTTGAAAGCTGATTCTCTGGGCAATGGTCTATTAGGCCAATGCCCACGCCGGTCCTGAGGGAAAATGGGCAATCCACGCACCCCAGCAGTCCGATCCTCCAAATTCAAGGATGGAATCAGAGCCTGAGAACGGAAACACAACTCACATCAGGGGCTGTGGCGGGGACTGAATGCAATCACCTCCTACAAGGCGAAACCAGGAGGCAGCTCGGATGTCGGCGATACATCACTCCCTGATGAGCTCAATGTGTTTTACGCACGCTTTGATAGGGAGAACACCGATGTGCCTTCCCGAGCCCCCATTCGCTGTGATAGTATTTCAGTCTCAGTCACAGAGGCCGACGTCAGGAAATCCTTCAGATGGGTGAACCCTCGAAAAGCGTCTGGACCTGATGGCATACCTGGTCGTGTTTTAAAAACCTGTGTGGACCAACTGGCTGGAGTTTTTATGGACATTTTCAACCTCTCACCTCTGAGGTCTGAGGTTCCCACCTGCTTCAAAAGGGCATCAATAATACCGGTGCCCAAGAAGAGCAAGGTGACGTGCCTCAATGACCATCGACCTGTGGCACTAACGCCTGTGGTGATGAAGTGCTTCGAGAGGTTGATCATGGCGCAAATCAACTCCTACCTCGACAAAAACCTGGACCCACTGCAGTTCGCTTACCGCCACAACAGATCAACGGTGGACGCGATCTCGCCGGCCCTCCACTCCGCTCTGGACCACTTGGACAACAGAAACTCATATGTCAGGCTGTTATTCATCTATTACAGCTCGGCATTTAACACAATCATCCCCTCCAAGCTGGTTACCAAACTCGCAGAACTGGGTCTCTGCGCATCCCTCTGTAATTGGCTCCTCGGCTTCCTCATTCACAGACCACAGTCTGTTCGTATTGGTGGAAATGTGTCAGACTCAATAACAATCAGCACGGGAGCACCTCAAGGCTGCATGCTCAGCCCCCTGCTGTACTCACTCTATACACATGACTGCGTAGCCGGTCACAGTGCGAACTCCATCATCAAGTTCGCTGACGACACCACTGTTGTGGGACGAATCACAGGTGGGGATGAGTCGGAGTATAGAAGAGAGATCGAGCGACTGTCCATATGGTGCCAGCACAACAACCTGGCCCTCAACACCAGCAAAACCAAGGAACTGATTGTGGACTTTGGAAGGAGTAGGATGAGGACCCACAGTCCTGTTTATATCAACGGGTCGATGGTTGAAAGGGTCAAGAGCTTCAAATTCCTGGGCGTGCACATCTGTGAAGATCTTTCCTGGTCCGAGAACACAGATGCAATTATTAAGAAAGCTCATCAGCGCCTCTACTTCCTGAGAAGATTACGGAGAGTCGGTCTGTCAAGGAGGACTCTCTCTAACTTCTACAGGTGCACAGTAGAGAGCTTGCTGACCGGTTGCATCGTGGCTTGGTTCGGCAACTTGAGTGCCCTGGAGGGAAAAAGACTACAAAAAGTAGCAAACACTGCCCAGTCCATCATCGGCTCTGACCTTCCTTCCATCGAGGGGATCTACCACAGTCGCTGCCTCAAAAAGGCTGGCAGCATCATCAAGGACCCACACCACCCTGGCCACACACTCATCTCCCTGCTACCTTCGGGTAGAAGGTACAGGAGCCTGAGAACTGCAACAACCCGGTTCAGGAATAGCTACTTCCCCACTGCCATCAGGTTATTAAACCTGGCTCGGACAAAACTCTGAACATTAATACCCCTCCATCTGTTATTTGCACTTTATTAATTTATTAATTAATGTGTGTATTTAAGTATATAACTGTAGTCAATGCCTACTATGTTCTGTTGTGCTATGCAAAGAAAGAATGTCATTGTCCTGTCAGGGACACATGACAATAAACTCTTTTGACTTTGCTTTGACTTGTCTTTGGCCTTTGGGCTTACCATAAGACCAACGATAACCATGGAGGTAGGTGTGTCTGGTTCTTTCCGAAACACGGGGGTGTGTGGACTAGTTATGTGTGGTAATAGATAACACTGTTTTGCACGAATGTCGATGAATAACAGTTTGGGTATACAAACAGATATCCAAACAAGCAAAGGTGGATGATGTTGGATCACCCTTGATTAACTCACATTCACATGTGCAGTATATTTTTTTAATGGGAAACTCCATTAAGCTCAAAAATACATATTTATGGCCTATCTGGATGATATTCTAAAATGCTGAATGTTGCTAAATTAGCTGTTTCAGCCACACATAAAACTCATTTTTGGGAAATTGGGTTTTAAGTAGATACCAACTGGAGTTATAGATTGCGATGTACCTTTAACTCTACTAATTGTCTGTGACTCCGCCCTGGGGCAAGAGATTGTGGCCAGTGTAAATTGGAAATTTAGTGGTTGTTTTCAGCTGCGTAATTGGGGCCTTTGCATTATCAGAACTTACATCGTGCAAAGGAGCAAGCTCTCAAGTACTGTGTAGGTCATTTTCAACAGATCTTTGCTATTACCAGCTGAAGCTATAAGACACAATGATGGACAAACAGTATTCAGCATTGCTCCAGTACCTTTGGTCATTTTTACCTTCAGTTATGTTACAAACTGTTGCTAGTGCTCAAAGATGGGGAATTACTATCCCATCTCTAGTCACAGAGGCGGATGGGATGTGCATGAGTTACCAATCCATCAGTTAGGTGGTATCAACTACCTAAAATCACTAGGTGAATCACTAAAATCACTAGGTTCTCGCTACACTGGGGAGGAATGTTTGTTATGTCTTCCTCCATTTTTGCCTCATCAGTCGGTGCTTGCATAAAAACCAGAGAGACTCTGCCTCAGGCTTGATAGTGCCTGACTGGCCTACACAGACATGGGTCCACTCATACTGCAAATGATAACAGAGCCTTTCATGGCTGTTCCCAAACACAAAATCTGCTGGTTTACCCCGTGACTGGGAGAACCATCCTCTGCATGAGTGAATCAAATTGTTGGGTTGCGGACTATGAGAAGACCTTTTCCTGGGGTATGGACTGTCAGGTGCATGTAATCACTGTGGCCTGAAGAGATAGTACCAAGAAATGGTACATCTCCTATATCAAGGAATGGTAAGTGTCCTGTTTACAGTCCAATAGATCGTATGACACGGTACGTATAACAGATGTCTCGGTATTCCTCCCAAAGCTATATTTCACGAGAGATGGAGATATATTGTGCCAGCAGTGCCTTGTTGTCATACTTCCTGCTGGGGTCGGGACACCACGCTGTCGGATCTCGACCTCTGATATCCAGATTTATGAAGGGTATCTTCACTCAAATTCCCCCAGGCCCAGGTACACAGAGATATGGGATGTTTATGTCCTGCTGATGCTGCGTTGCCGGTGGGCTCCAGCTACATTCCTGTCATCGGTCTAAATCACTTACAAAGTGGTTATGCTCATGGCACTGGGTTCAGCACCACGGGCCCAGTTATTGCATAAGCTACGGCTGGACAGGATGGTTACAGCTGCAAATAATATGATACTTTATGTTCATGACTTAGTCTTGACGATGAGGGATTACGTGCCCTCCACTCCTACCCCTCTCTCATAAAGGTCAGCTAGTAGTTCTAGTTTCTCGAATCTTACTATATTCAGTTCAACAACTGTTATCTGTGATTGCACACCGCTGCATTGAAGATTGACGCGCCTTCGGGCTGGTGGGCTCTTCACATAGTCCCTCATTGTAACTCCTCATAAAATAAAGATCAAACTTCATTCTGGAAAGTTCTCATTTAATCTTACTATTCCATTCCATTGCAATAGTCGCCTGGGTTGAGCGCCATCTTGGAAATCAGGGATTTACGCTACTTCCCTGCAGAGCAAATGCAGAACTAAATGTAACCTACAGTGGGAGCCATCCAATAGACAATAGACAATAGGCAATAGGTGCAGGAGTAGGCCACTCAGCCCTTCGAGCCAGCACCGCCATTCAATGTGATCATGGCTGGTCATCCCCAATCAGTACCCCGGTCCTGCCTTCCTCCCATATTCCCTGACTCCGCTATTTTTAAGAGCCCTATCCAGCTCTCTGTTGAAAACATCCAGAGAACCTGCCTCCACCGCCCTCTGAGGCAGAGAATTCCACAGACTCACCACCCTCTGTGAGAAAAATAGTTTCCTCGTCTCCGTTCTAAATGGCTTACTCCTTATCCTTAAACTGTGGCCCTTAGTTCTGGACTCCCCCAACATCGGGAACATGTTTCCTGCCTCTAGCGTGTCCAAACCTTTAACAATCTTATATGTTTCAATGAAATCTCCTCTCATCCTTCCAAACTCCAGAGTGTACAAGCCCAGCTGCTTCATCTGCAAGATCCTGAATATCTTGCCCCATCAGACTTTCATTTCCAAGCTTCCCGCACTCGATTGCCTCCTGAGAATTTTGGGAGAAGTCGAGGATGAGAAATGGCATTTGGCCCTGTGGTATTTGGCTGCTGGAATCTCCTTATGAGGATAACCCCTAGCCCAGCAGCATTCCAGTTCACTTTCAATGTCCTTATGTTTTTACCTACAGTAACTCTGTTGGCAGGTTATACCAAATATTTATTACCCTTTGGGTACAGAACATTTTCTCGACATCTGCTTTCGTTTTTTCGCTCAATGATTTAAATTCACATCCCCTGGCCCTACACTTCAGTCATTACTTTAAAGCGATATTATGGATAGATCTTGTCAACACAGTTTAATATTTTACATTCCTCATTGAGTTCTCCATTTTGCCTCCTGTTAGATGTCTTTCCCATTGTCCACCCCGATCTATTGGGAATCGGAGAGGTAATCATCGATGTTCTGAATCCATACTCTTCAGTTATGACTTAGTTTATTGTCCCGCGCACCAAGGTACAGAGAAAAGCTTGTGTTGCGAGGAATCCAGTCAGCAGAGAGACAATACATGTTTACAATCGATCCATTTACAGAGTATAGATACATGACAAGGGAATGTGTAGGGAGGAACTGCAGATGGTGGTTTAAACCGAAGATTGACACAAAAAAGCTGGAGTAACTCAGCGGGACAGGCAGCTTTTTATGCCTATCATCATAATAATGGAATAGCATTCAGTGCAAGGTAAAGACAGCAAGGTCCAATCAAGGATAGTCCGAGGGTCACCAAAGAGGTAGATAGTAGTTCAGGGCTGCTGTCTGGCTGTGGTAGGATGATTCAGTTGCCAGATAACAGCTGGGAAGAAACTGTCCCTGAATCTGGACGTGTGCGTTTCCACACTTCTATACTTTTTGCCTGATGGGAGAGGGGAGAGGAGGAAGTGGCCAGGGTGCGACTCATCCTTGATTATGCTGCTGGCCTTGCCGACGCAGCGTGAGGTATGTGGAATAAATTGAAGGGGGGTTGGTTTGTGTGGTAGTCTGGGCTGCGTCTACAATTCGCTGCAATTTCTTGCGGTCTTGGATGGAGCTTGCGTTAGTACCAAAGGCGTGGGTGCTCAGGTTTGGTGATGATGGTGCTGTTAGTGTGTCATCCACATGCCTAGAACCATGACTACATAAGTTCATAAGTGATAGGAGCAGTATTAGGCCATTCTGTCCAAGAAGTCTACTCCGCCATTCAATCATGGTTGATCCATCTCTCCCTCCTAACCCCATTCTCCTGCCTTCTCCCCATAGCCCTTTACACTCATACTAATCAAGAATCTATCTATCTCTGCCTTAAAAATGCCCTTTCACGGTCTCCACAGCCTTCTGTGGCAAAGAATTCCAAAGAATTCTCTGCCCTCTGCTCTGAAGAAATACATTCTCCTCACCTCCTTCCTGAAGGAGCGTCCTTTTATTCTGAGGCTATGACCTCTGGTCTTCGAGTCTTCAACTAATGGAAACATCCTCTCCGCATCCACTCAATCCAAGCTTTTCACTGTTCAGTAGCCTTTCACAACTTGATTTTTCCGACGTCAGTGGGATGAAGCAGGTTTTGATTGATTGAAAGATACAGCACAGAACCAGGCCCTTTGGCCTTCGCCGACCATAAATCACCTATTCACTCTAGTTCTATGTTATCCTCCCTGTCCATCCCCTCACTGCACGGGAGGGGCAATGTCACAGAGGTACAATCAACCTACAAACCTGCACGCCTTTGGGATGTCGGAAAAGAAACGGAGTACCCGGAGGAAACCCACGAGTTGACAGGGAGAACATGCGCACTCCGCAGAGACAGTAGTTTAGTTTAGTTTAGAGATGCAGCGCGAAAAAAAGCCCTTCGGCCGTCCAAGTCTGCACCGACCAGCCATCCCCGCCCTTTTACACTCTCCTGCACATACTAACTTAACTTACACTTATACTGAAGCCAATTAACCTATAAAACCTACACGTCTTTGTAGTGTGGGAGGAAACCAAAGGTATTGGAGAAAACCCACGCAAGAAGGTATAAACACCGTACGGACAGCACCCGTAGTCAGGATCGAGCCCAGGTCTCTGGCGCTGTAAGCTCTGTAAGGCAGCAACTCCACCGCTGAGCCCTGACGACCCGAGGTCAGGATCGAACCCCCATGGTCTCTCACACTGCGAGGCAGCGACTCTACCAGCTGTGCCACTGTGCTGCCACCATTCCCATTCACGGGGATGGTATTCCTATTCATGCCATGGATCACTGAATGTAAGATGAGCACAATCGATAGAGGGGAGAACAGAAAAGCAAATGAGAGGAATGAAGAGAGTGTCGGACACGATATTAACAGATCATATAATAGGAAGGCCAGCAGTCTTTAATAAAAACATGAAGAAATAGGAATGCAGCCTCATCTATATTCACTAAATGAATGTCTAAAATGACTAAAAACTTGTCTCTGTCCTACAATCTGCCCATCAGGAAACCTCCTTGCCTGAAGCCATCAGTTGCCAGCCCTGATCTGTCCTGTTTTTCTTTCACTTCAGTTTTCTTCCCCACTCTCCTTACCGCAATCATTCTGAAAAAGAGACCCAACCCTTCCCTCCAGAGATGCTTCCTGTCCTGCTGAGTTACTCCAGCTTATTGTGCCTATCTTCTACCCAACTCGAAACGTCACTTGACCTAGTTCTTCAGAGATGCTACCTGACCCGCTGAGTTCCTCCAGCATTTTCTGTCCCTCTTTGGTATAAACTAGCATCTGCAGTTCCTTTTTCTGATATTATTATTTCACTTAATGCATGTTATGTAACAAGTATACCTTGTAAACACAATGTGCTGGAGTAACTCAGTGGGGTTAGCCAGTATGTCTGGAGAGAAAGGATGGGCGACGATTTTTTTGGGTCAGGAACCAACTTCAGACCCTTCTTCACCTATCTTTTTTCTCCAGTATAAAGAAGGGTCCCGACCGGAAACGTCACCTGTCCATTTTCTCCAGAGATACTGCCTGACCCGCTGAGTTACTCCAGCACTTTGTGTCTATCTTTGGGGGTATAATCCAGCATCTGCAGTTCCTTTCTACACAAGAATACCTTGTAATCCATCTTCAAAATTCAGTCCCATTGAAAAATATTGATGTTTGGATTTGCTGAATAGTTCCTGACCGAGAGAGAGAGAGCGAGAGAGTCAAGACTGTTTTATTGTCATATGTCCCAGATAGAACAATGAAATTCTATGTAATAATATTTTTATTATAAATAATCCATCATAACAACGGTATAACAACTTTTCAAATACACAACCAACTTATTTCAATAAGTATACGAATGTTACAAGTAATTCTTATAAACTTCTATTTTTTTAGACAGTAGAAAAAGAAAAGAATAGATTTTAATCAATAAGAATAGTGATCAAATAATAATTTTGATATAGAAAGAGAAGAGAAAGAGAAGAAAAAAAATATGTATATACTCTTGTTATATGTATTTAACTAAAACAAAGAATTATATATATATTAAAAAAAGAGAGATTATAGTATACATCTTAATAGTGAATAACACAATTTCAAATAGCAATATCAATAGAGACATGTATACAAATCAAAAAGACAAACAGAAAGTTATTTTCATCTGATCCTGCCGGGTACCCATTGAGTTGTGATGCCAAGAACAGCTACCCCTTCAAATATTCTGTATATGGAGACCATATCTGTTCAAAGAGTTTGTATTTGTCCACTAGGACAAATCTGATTTTTTCCAAATGCAACGTCTCCAACATTTCCACTGTCCACATTTTAATTGTGGGGGATAATGTTCCCTTCCAAAATTTCAATATTAATTTTTTCCCTATTATCAAACAGTAATCCAAGAACAACATAGTACACTGTAAACAATATAATAAACAAGAGAGACAGAAAGTTCAGTGCGTAAATAAACACACATACTCAAATACACATAATCATAG
>CM069136.1:9880577-10151934 GCA_035221665.1 Okamejei kenojei
TACATAAGCAGCATATGTTACAAGGAAATGTTTATTCCCAGCTGTTTATCAGGCATCTGAATCATCTTACCACCACCAGAGAGCAGTGCTGAACTACTATCTATCTCTTCGGTGACACTCGGACTATCCTCGATCGGATTTTGCTGGCTTTACCTTGCGCTAAACGTTATTCCCTTATCAATGTATCTGCACACTGTAAATGGATCGATTGCAATCCTGTATTGTCCTTCTGCTGACTGGTTAGCACACAACAAAAGCTTTTCACTGTACCTCGGTACACGTGCCAATAAGCTGAACTACACTAAACATTGAGCATACTAGTGCATTTATCAGTAGCTCAAAGTGCTTTAATGGGGGTCATCATTACAATGTCTTAGTGAATATCTGCACCGCACTCATCTGAACCACTGTATATGGGTATCCATCACAAAGGATTTTCTCACCAAAAGACATCCAATTACTTCAAGAACATAGACCATAGAACAGTACAACCCACAACATGATGCCAAGTTAAACTGATCTCTTCTGCCTGGACACGATCCATATCCCTCTGTACACTGCACTTACATGTACCAAACTAAAAGTCACTATTGTATCTGCCTCCACCGCTGCTCCTGGCAATGTGTTCCAGGCCCTCACCACCCTCTGTGTAAAAAACATGCTTCCCACATCTCAACGAACCCCCCCCCCCCTCCTCTCACCTTCCACCTATGCCCTCTAGTGTTGGGCATTTCAACACAATTGCAAATTGGAGGAACGGCTATTCATTTTTTGCTTGGGCAGCTTACAACACAGTGGGATGAGTATTGATTTATCATACTTCAAGAAACCCTCTCACTCCGTTCCTCTCCCACCCTAGTCATCTGACTAGTTTCACTATGGCCCGGCTTAGTTTGTATCAACCTATCCTCAGTCGACAATGGACCACTGTGGACCCCACCTTTCCTTGATCATCTTTGCTGGCTTTGATTTGTGCTTTTCCACCTTTCATTTATTTGTTCTTTGTACCTTTTCATATCTCTATTTTCTCTCTCCCCCTGACTCTCAGTCTGAAGAAGAGTCTCAAACCGAAACATCACCTATTCCTTTTCGCCAGAGATGACGCCTGACCCGCTGAGTTACTCCAGAATTTTGTGTCTAACAACTCACATCATAGAAACCTTCTGACTGTCTACCCTATTTATGCCTCTCATAATGTTATATAATTCTATCAAGTCTCCCATCATCCATCGAATACTGGAATTCAAACCCAATATCTTGGACCACCAGGGGGCGCCGCACGATGGCTGCCTCACCAATGGTCTGTCTTTGCCCTTTTCCTTCTTTGTGTTTTTAGTTTGTTGTAAAATTATGATTTTGATTATTATGACAAATACCAACTGGATACAACCAATCATTCAAACTTAAGATAGGCACAAAAAGCTGGAGTAACTCAGCCGGACAGGCATCATCTCTGGAGACAAGGAATGGGTGATGTTTCGGGTCGAGACCCTTCTTCAGACCCGAAATGTCACCCATTCCTTCTCTCCAGAGATGCTGCCTGTCCCGCTGAGTTACTCCAGCTTTTTGTGCCTATCTTCGGTTTAAACCAGCATCTGCAGTTCCTTCCGACACAATTATTCTAACTTCATCCTATCTTAAAATTCTTCCAATACTCACCTTCCCTTGTGAACTTACTGTCAGCCTTCTGCAGAGTGACAACAGTGACCAGGCTGAGAGCAAGTATTAAGTTCATTCCTGGAAGTTGGAAAGTCCAGCGTTCCCCACTCCGCCTGGAACTATTTGTTTGAGTCATTGATTTGTCTTCTGTGGCTTAGCACTGGGCTCATCGTATGTCAATGTGCCTTTAATTTATAAACTGATGCAAGTCAAGTTTCCGAAACTCACTTCCTGTCATAAGAACAAGTCACCTCAATCATCTGGGCAGCTGGTCTTATGCTCTCGCTGTAGTTTCTGTCTTAGAAAATCTGCGGTGCCTTTGCGAACATGCAACCAGAATGATTTACTTAATATTCTTTTCATGAGCACATGTTTCTTAGAAACAAACTCCATCACAAACTGCAGCTGCAGTAGTGAACCATGATCTAACAAATGTAACACGAGTTAAATGAGGATTAAGATTAGCCAACTACTTGTGATATCATTAGAGTAAATACAAATGTGGCGATGTGTGTTTCGGGTATAATTGGAGAACTGAAGATAAATTAAGCTTGAAATTACACCAAGTTTAGTTTAAGAAATCATTGCAGATGCTGGAAAAATTGAAGGGAGACAAAAATACTGGAGAAACTCAGCAGGTGAAGCAACATCTATGGAGATAAGGAATAGGCGACGTTTCGGGTCGAGACCCTTCTTCAGTCTGATCTGGACCAGCTAGGCGGAACTGAGTATTAGTAGACGGGGATTAGTTGGTTCTGCAGTCGAGGAAGAAACGGAGGGCTTTAAGACCCTCCTGGTGGGGGATGGAGGTGTGGAGTGATTGGACATCCATAGTGAAGATGAGGGAGTTGGGGCCTGGAAAACGGAAGTCGTGAAGGAGATGACGAGCATGTGAGGTGCCTTGGACATAGGTGGGGAGGTATTTGACAGGGGGGGGGGGGGGGTCTGATGGAGTCGAGGTATGTGGAAATAAGTTCGGTGGGAGAACTCCTAGTCTACCTCCTAGTTTAGTTTAGTTTAGAGATACAGCATGGAAACAGGCATTTCGGCCCACCGAGTCCACACCGACCAGCGATCCCCGCATATTAACACTATCCTACACACGTGAGGTACAGTTTACCTTTATACCAAGCCAATCAACCTACAAACTTGGGTCTTTGGAGTTTGAGAAGAAACCGAAGATCTTGGAGAAAACCCACGCGGTCACGGGAGAATGTACAGGCTCCGTGCAGACAGCGCCCGTAGTCAGGATCAAACTCGGCTCTTTGGTGCTGTTAGCACTGTAAGGCAGCAAATGTACCACTGCGCCACCCTGCTGCACAATCTTGTCAAATTGTAACTTCAATGAATTCCCATATTCTCAAAAATAACAACAAAATCAAGCGGTGTAATAAAACATAAAACATAAAACATAGACCATTGAAAAGGGCAGCAGCAGTACAGACCCAGGTTCAATCCTGGCTACAGGGGCTGTCTATATGGAGTTTGTATGCTCTCCCCATGACCTGCGTGGGTTTTCTCCTGGTGCTCCGGTTTTCTCCCACACTCCAAAACATGTACAGGTATGTAGACTAATTGGCTTGGTAACATAGTAAATTGTTTCTATGTGTAGGATACTGTAAAGGACCTGTCCCACTTGGGCATCATGTGCGCATCACGCAGATGGCGCGCGGAGATTTTGTCCATCCCGAAATCGTGGGGAGCTGCACGCGACCGCGCGTCATTGCCTACGTCATCACGCACCATGCGCGTGGAATGCGCACCATGCGCGCTTCACGTGTGCCTCGCAAATTATGTCACGTACATGAAGCGCAAATGACGCCCAAGTGGGACAGGCCCTTAAGTGTGTGGGGATCACTGGCGGGTATAGGCCCAGTGCATCGATGGTCCTGTTTCCACGTCGTATCTCTAAACTAAACTGAACCAAACTAACTGTGCAGCACATCACCCTTTGCAGTGCGTTCCAGGCACCCAGCACTTTATGTGTTTTAATTGGCGGCACAGTGACACAGCGGTAGAGTTGCTGCCTTACAAGCGCTTGCAGCGCCGGAGACCCGGTTCGATCCCAAGTACGGGCGCTGTCTGTATGGATTTTGTACGTTCTCCCCGTGATCGCGTGGGTTTTCTCCCAGATCTTCGGTTTCCTCCCACACTCCAAAGACGTACAGATTTGTAGGTTAATAGGCTTGGTGTATGTGTGAATTGTCGTTAGTGTGCCTGTAGGATAGTGTTAATGTGCGGGGATCACTGGTCGGCACAAGCTTGGAGGGCCGAAAGGCCTGTTTCCGCGCTGTATCTCTAACACTGAGTGATAAAAACGTGACCGGCGCATCTTACTTAAATTTTGTCCCTTTCACCTTAAAGCTTTGCCCTCTGGTAATTTGTACGTTTTATTTGCCTTCTGAAAATATTAGCTATCCACATTTAAGCAGCACTACTCACAGGCCCAAAGTAAAGGGGAGATCGTATCCAATCCAGACATCGTATGAAGCCAGGATTGAACATGAATCTGGGGGCTCAGCATTAACTGTCGTGCTACTATGTAGTCCTCAACACAAATATAGACTACATGTAAATACAAGAGGATATTAATAAACAATATATACAGCGGAACATCGATCAGCTCCAAATAGAGGTGGAAATAAACAACACCATCCCAGACCACAAGAAAGTGCAGAGTGTTATTGACGTAGCCCAGACTACCACTCAAAAAACAACTTCCCATCTATTGTGGTGTATGGCTTTGAGGAGGAGGGTTTCGAACCGAAACGTTGCCTATTTCCTTCTCTCCACAGATGCTACCTCACCCGATGAGTTTCTCCAGCATTTTAGTCTTCCCTTCCATTGAATTGCTTTGTTCTGTATCTTCCCTATGAAGGCATGAGGGAGGAGCTGCCAAGGTAGACTGGAAAGGGATCCTGGCAGGAATGACGGTGGAACAGCAATGGCAGGAATTTCTGGGCATAATCCGGAAGATGCAGGATCATTTCATTCCAAAAAGGAAGAAAGATTCCAAGGGGAGTAGGAGACAACTGCGGCTGACAAGAGAAGTTAGAGATAGAATAAAACGAAAAGAAAAGATGTATCACACAGCAAAGAGTAGACGGAAGCCAGAGGATTGGGAAACTTTCATAGGACAATAGAAGGAAACAAAACGGGCAATACGGGCTGAAAAGATGAAGTACGAGGGGCAGCTGGCCAGGAATATAAAGAAGGACAGTAAAAGCTTCTTTAGATATATTAAAGGAAAAAGAATAGCAAAGTCAAATGTGGGTCCCCTGAAGGCCGACAGGGGTGAAATTATTATGGGGAACAAGGAAATGGCAGAAGAGTTGAACAGGTACTTCGGATCTGTCTTCACTAAGGAAGACACAAACAACCTCCCAGAAGTACTGGAGGACAGAGGATCTAAGGGGGTAGAAAAACTGAAATACATTTTCATTAAGCGAGAAATAGTATTGGGTAGGCTAATGGGATGGAAGGATGATAAATCCCCTGGGCCTGATGGTCTGCATCCCAGGGTCCTCAGGGAGGTGGCTCTAGAAATAATGAATGCATTGGTGATCATTTTCCAATGTTCAATAGATTCAGGATCAGTACCTGTGGATTGGAGGATAGCTGATGTTATCCCACTTTTCAAGAAAGGAGTGAGAGAGAAAACGAGGAATTACAGACCAGAGCCCTCTAGTGGTGACACCAGGACACAACACTCCCCTCATGATGGTTCCTCCAAGCCGGGTCCTCTGTTTCACTGCTTTGCAGGAGGTGGGGCTAAAGGCTAAAATTTGCCAGCCAGACAAGATTCCATTTTAATAGTAATAATGATAAGTTTTGGAGATTTACTTCAGATTACTTTCCACGAAGCACACAGCGGAAACAGATAAAGCTGAGAGAATAATAATCAGTTTTGCTTGGCAGGTAATGCATCTTATCACATCTCTCAAAAGTCTTGCAAAGCAAATACTTTCCGAATACATTGAATTAGCAAAGCTACTATTTTTTCACTCAGCAAGTTCCCACTTGTATTTTCCCAACAAGGCAACTCTAGTTTTGCCTCCAGTTTCCCATGGGGGCGATTTCACATCCCTTTCGAGAGAAAGGTGAGGTGTTGCGATTTGGAATGTGTAACATGGGCAAGACCTACACAGTGAATGGTAGGGCTCTGGGGAGTGTTGTAGAGCAGAGGGATCTAGGAGTACAGATGCATGGTTCCTTGAAGGTGGATTCGCCGGTTGATCGGGTGGTCGAAAAGGCTTTTGCACATTAGCACATTGGCCTTCATCAGTCAAAGTATTGAGCATAGAAGTTGGGAGGTCATGTTGCAGTTGTATAAGATGTTGGTGAGACCGCATTTAGAGTATTGTGCTGTCAAGCTGGAAAGGGTACAGAAAAGATTTATGAGGATGTTGCCAGGACTAGAGGGTCTGAGCTGTAGGGAGAGGTTGAGTAGGCTGGGACTCTATTCCTTGGAGCACAGGAGGATGAGGGGTGATCTTATCGAGGTGTATGAAATCATAAGAGGAACAGATCGGGTAGATGCACAGAGTCTCTTGCCCAGAGTAGGTGAATCGATGACCAGAGGACATAGGTTCAAGGTGAAGGGGGAAAGATTTAATCGGAATCTGAGTGGTAACTTTTTCAAACAAAGGGTGGTGGGTGTATGGAACAAGCTGCCAGAGGAGGTGGTTGAGGCTGGGACTATCCCAACATTTAAGAAACAGTTACACAGATGGATAGGACAGGTTTGGAGTAATATGGACCAAACATGGGCAGGTGGGAGTAATGTAACTGGGACATTTTGGCTGGCGGGGACAAGTTGGGCCCTTTTTCCACAGTGTATGACACTACTAGAAAGGGGATGAGGATGAATTTCTTTATCCAGAGGGTGGAAAATCTGTGGAATTCATTGCCACAGATGACGGTCGAGGACAAGTCATTGTGTATTTTTAAAGCGTAGATTGATAGGTTCTTGATTAGCGGGGCATTGGTTTTGGGGAGAAGGCAGGAAGATGCAGGGTTGAGAGGTACATCAGCCATGATCGAATGGTGCAGCGGACTCAATAAGCTGAATGGCCTAAATCTGCTCCTATGTTTTTATGATCTTATGATCTTGAGATGTGTTCGGGTGAAGAACAGGTGTGAATATTGCTCAGTTCAATTCAGTTTTCATATCAGTTTAGTTTGTTCTCATGTGTACCGAGGTACAGTGAAAAGCTTATGTTGCGTGCTAACCAGTCAGCGGAAAGACAATGAATGCATTTTACAAAGTATAGATACATGATAACTCAGAGGCAGATGCAGTAGTGGCATTTAAGAGGCATTTATGTGGATAGGCAGGGAATGGAGGGATATAGATCACGTGCAGGCAGAGGAGGTTAGTTTAACATGGCGTTATGTTCGGGGTAGAAATTGCGGGCTGAAGGGTCTGTTCCTGTGCTGTATTATTGGTGAAGAAGGGTCTCGACCCAGAACGTCACCTATTCCTTTTCTCCAGAGATGCTGCCTGATCTGCTGAGTAACTCCCCTTAACAGTTTACAGTTTACAGTTTAGTATATTGCCAGGTGTACCGAGGTACTGTGAAAAGCTTTTGTTGCGCGCTCTCCAGCATTTAGAATCTATCTTCTGTATTGCTCCATGTTATGTTCTATGTATGTTGTTTTACTAACAAGAGTGGGATGGGGAGTAAGGCAGCAAATGTCATCTTTTCAGTTCCTCGAGTTCAAGGGTGGTTGAAATGCAGCCTAACCAATGTTTTATACAGCTTCAATATGGCTTCCTAACTTCTATATTCGTAAAAGAACAAGTCCCTTCTCAACTCCAACAATTTCCCTTCAGAATCGTTACTAAAAAGTTTAGATAGCTTGGAATTTACGTGACTAGAAAGTATTCCTCTTTGTTTAAAATAAACTTCCCACCATTAGTTACTAAATTGTATGCCCTCATCCAATTTTGGAAAACACTTCCTATCTCCCTTCTTGGTAGATTAAATGCCATAAAGATGATCTTCCTTCCGCAACTTTTATACTTATTCCAATCAATACTGATATATCTCCCTCAAAGCTTTTTTTAAAAAATGGACTCTATTGTCACTAACTTTATTTGGGACTACAAAACACATTTGTGCAAATCCAAAGAAAATGGAAGATTAGCTCTAACTAATTTTCTTTCTTACTACTGGGCAACTAATATTAAAAATATAACTTTCTGGTTGGACGATACGTCAACATGTAAATTGGTTAGGTTGTTTGCCTTTGGAAAATTGGAAGATTGTTTGCCATTTGGTATAGGCTCGATCCTCCTATCTCCAATACATCTGAATAAGTCAACGTATGAGCAAAATCCGATAATACCTAGTACTATCTGAATCTGGAAACAGCTGAAATTCAGTCTTAAATTGAGAAATATGTCTCTCCTTCTTCCTATTGCAAATAATCCATCGTTTAAACTGTCTATTTTAGACGTGGTGTTTGTTGAATGGGAATCACTACTGTGGGAGACCTCTATAAGAAGGGGACTCTCTCCTCTTTTCAAGAATTGCAGGAGAAATACAGTGGCTTGCAAAAGTTTTCATACCCCTTGAACTTTTCCATATTTTGTCACGTTACAACCACAAAATTAAATGTATTTTATTGGGATTTTATGCGATAGACCAACACAAAGTGGCACATAATTGTGAAGTGGAAAGAAAATGATACATGGTTTTCAATTTTTTTTACAAATAAAAAACTGAAAAGTGTGGCGTGCAAAAGTATTCAGCCCCCTTTACTCTGATACCCCTAAATAAAATCCAGTGCAACCAATTGCCTTCAGAAGTCACCTAATTAGTAAATAGAGTCCACTGAAGGCCTCAGAGGTTTGTTAGAGAACATTAGTGAACAAACACCATCATGAAGCCCAAGGTACACACCAGACAGGTCAGGGATAAAGTTGTGGTGAAGTTTAAAGCAGGGTTAGGTTAAAAAAAAAATATCCCAAGCTTTGAACATCTCACGGAGCACTGTTCAATCCATCATCCGAAAATGGAAAGAGTATGGCACAACTGCAAACCTACCAAGACATGGCCGTCCACCTAAACTGACAGGCTGGGCAAGGAGAGCATTGATCAGAGAAGCAGCCAAGAGGCTCATGGTAACTCTGGAGGAGCTGCAGAGATCCACGGCTCAGGTGGGAGAATCTGTCCACAGGACAACTATTAGTCATGCACTCCACAAATCGGGCCTTTATGGAAAAGTGGCAAGAAGAAAGCCATTGTTGAAACAAAGCCATAAGAAGTCCCGTTTGCAGTTTGCCACAAGCCATGTGGGGGACACAGCAAACATGTGGAGGAAGGTGTTCTGGTCTGATGAGACCAAAATTGAAGTTTTTGGCCTAAATGCAAAACGCTATGTGTGGCGGAAAACTAACACTGCACGTCACCCTGAACACACCATCCCCACTGTGAAACATGGTGGTGGCAGCATCATGCTGTGGGGATGCTTTTCTTCAGCAGGGACAGGGAAGCTGGTCAGAGTTGATGAGAAGATGGATGGAGCCAAATACAGGCCAATCTTGGAAGAAAACCTGTTAGAGTCTGCAAAAGACTTAAGACTGGGGCGGAGGTTCACCTTCCAGCAGGACAACGACCCTAAACATACAGCCAGAGCTACAATGGAATGGTTTAGATCAAAGCATATTCATGTGTTAGAATGGCCCAGTCAAAGTCCAGACCTAAATGCAATTGAGAATCTCTGCAAGACTTGAAAATTGCTGTCCACAGACGCTCTCCATCCAATCTGACTGAGCTTGAGCTATTTTGCAAAGAAGAATGGGCAACATTTTCAGTCTCTAGATGTGCAAAGCTGGTAGAGACATACCCCAAAAGACTTGCAGCTGTAATTGCAGCGAAAGGTGGTTCTACAAAGTATTGACTCGGGGGGGCTGAATACTTTTGCCGCCACACTTTTCAGTTTTTTATTTGTAATAAAATTTGGAAACCATGTATCATTTTCCTTCCACTTCACAATTATGCACCACTTTGTGTTGGTCTATCACATAAAATCCCAATAAAATACATTTACGTTTGTGGTTGTAATGTGACAAAATGTGGAAAAGTTCAAGGGGTATGAAAACTTTTGCTAGCCACTGTATGACTTGAATGCCAATGTTTTTTAGACATCTCCAAATCGGAGATTACGTGAAAACATATACACAAGATTGTCCTTTTATGGGTCCAGATATATTAGACGATTGTTTGAATAGACATGCCGATACAAGTAAGTTGATATCTTATATTTATTACACCCTTATAAATATTGACACGCCACCCTCTGAGATTTATAGGCGAGCATGGGAAGACGAGTTGGGTTTACCCATTTCGAAAGATATATGGGAGGAAAGCCTACAATTCATACACTATTGTTCTTTAAATACCAGGCATTGCCTGATACAATTTAAAGTATTGCATTGGTTATACTATTCAAAGACCAAATTGAACAAGATCTTCCCAGCTGTCTCTCCTCTTTGTGATAAATGTCACTTTCAAGAAGCCACCTTAACTCATTATTTTATATCCTGTATAAAAATACAAAACTTCTGGACGGAAATATTCAATATTATTACCCATATCACACATCTGAGCTATGCTTTTACAAAATTGTATTCCCTTCATTTTGAGTGCCAGCAGGGTTAACAGGGGAATATTTTCTTGTATTCCCCTTTCTTGCGAACGCCTATGGACTTTACGTGTTAAAACAGCGGTAAATATAGTCTTATATTCCCCTGGTCTCACATCCGGGAACTTGGCAACGTAACGCTGCGTGGGAAATTTATAATATTCAAACGGCAGACAGGAAGACTGCCGCGTCCATTTTGGTTAAATTTTACGTGGAAGTCCGCCGAGCTGAGATGTTGAGATTTTCCTCTAGATGTCTGATATGGGTAATAATAACAATATTGACTGTCCTCTTTCGGGGGATACGACATATATTGCCCTCACTAGATCCATATTGCCCTCGTCTTCAACTCGGGCAATATGAATCTACTTCAGGCAATATATGTCGTATCCCCCTCAAGGCCAGTCAATATTCTATTATTATTATTTCATAAACACTTAAAACTCAATTGGAGCCAGATCCAAAACTAATAATATTGGGAATGTCAGAGGGCTGCCCTAAGCTAACTATATTTCAAAGACACTTTCTTGACTATGGTTTAATAACTGCGAAAAAACTTATACTTAAATTCTGGAAAAAGATAACAGTCCCCCCAGAGTGAAGATGTGGATCACAGAAATGACCGAGACACTACATCTCGAAAAAATTAGGCTTGTCTTGACTGACAAACCAGGTCAATTTTCAAAAATATGGTCTCCTTTTATTGAATTTCTTCAACAACATAATGGTTGAACACAAACTCAAAACCGATGCTAGGGTTGGGTGAGCGGGCGTACGGAAGGGCAGTGGGATATATCTCCGCTTCTTTCACACCTTCGTTAGTTCAGGGGTTTTCTTTTTTTTTTTTTTTCTTCTTTCCCTTTTTTCCTTTGGCTTTTTTTCCGATCTAGTTATTAGTTCATAAAATGTTAAAACTGAAGCAGTACGAAAATTGTATAACTGTTATGTCGATCATTTTCTTTTTGTACAATTGCTTCTAATAAAATAAATAATTTAAAAAAATAATTAAAAAAAACCCTTCTATATTCGTTGCAAAATGAAGGGAAGTATCCCGTATGCCTACTCTACCAACCGATCCACTTGTGTTGATATTTTTAAGGAGCTATGAACTTGCACCCCAAGATCCCTTGGTACATCAAAGCTCCTGCTAGTCCTACCATTAGCTGCACACATTCCATTTGTTTTTTGGACTACCAGAACACATCACCTCATTCTTGTTGGCTAAGTTCATAAATAATAGGAGCAGAATTAGGCCAGTCGGCCCATCAAGTTGACTGCACATTTCAATTGTGGCTGACCTATCTTCCATCTCAACCCCATTTTCCCGCCTTCTCCCATAATCCCTGACACTCATACTAATGAAGAATCTATCTATCTCTGCCTTAAAAATACCCATTGACTTGGCCTCCACAGCCTTCTATGGCAAATAACTCTCTGACTAAAGAAATACCTCCTCATCTCCTTCCTAATGGAACATCCTTTAATTCCGAGGATTTGGCCTCTGGTCCTAGACTCCCCCACCAGTAGAAAGATCCTTTCCACATCCACTATATCCAGGCTCATTGCTATTCAGAAAGTTTCAATGAGGTGTCCCCTCATCCTTCTAAACTCCAGGGAGTAGAGGCCCAGTGCCGTCAAATGCTCAAATTCAAACTATTCAAAAAGTCTGTCAGAAGGATTAGCCATCATATCTATGATGCAAAATCCACTTTGCTCATTATAGTAAACACAATATCTTCATCAATCTCATCAACCAAAAGTTGTGCAATGAACTATAGTTATTTTGCTGATCCCTAGATCAAAATCAAATGAATAACATAATATCTCATAGACTTAGTGAAATGCATCAGAAAATTTATTCAGCAAGACTCTGCACACACAAGATCTTTTGAAACTCAAATGATGCTGTTGACCTCAGTTTAGTTTTGTTCATTGATACAGCACAGAAACAGGCCGTTCGGCCCATCGAGTCCACGCCGACCGGCGACCCCCCCACCCCCCATGCTAGCACTATCCTACACACACAAGGGACAATTTACCTTTATTCCAAGCCAATTAACCTTCAAACCTGTACGTCTTTGGAGTGTGGGAGGAAACAGGAGATCACGGCGAAAAAACATGCAGGTCACGGGAAGAAGGTACAAACTCCGTCCAGACACCACCCGTAGTCAGGATCGAACCAGGGTCTCTGGCGCTGTGAGGCAGCAACTCAACCGCTGCGCCACTGTGCTACTCTGTCATTTATACCTGTAAATAAATGGATTAAATCTCAAATTTGCAAATCTTTAAATGTCTCTGATCAGAAATTTATTGAAATAATTGTCTTTTCCTAATGCAAAAAATAGACCTATTGTCTATTGTCTTTTGTCTAAGATGGTAAATCTGCCGCATACATATCTAAATCGTGTAATTTCAGTAAAAAAGCTACAATAAAAATTACACTTAACTTAATTACCAGTTAAATATTCTTGACTTTCGATTTTCTTGATTCAATTTGAATTTACCAATCAAATGAATGACGGAGTAGACTTGATGGGCCGAATGGACTAATTCTGCTCCTATAACATGTGAACCAACTAGAGCCTGGTCCTGCGCTGCCGTCTATTTCTTTGATCATCTTTAATCAGACTTGCTGCACTACACGTTATTCCCTTTATCCTGTATCTGCACACAGTGAATGGCTCGATTGTAATCATGTACTGTTTTTCCGCTGACTAGGAAGCATGCGACAAAAAGCTGTTCACTGTACCTCGGTACACGTGACAATCATCATCATCGGCGGTCACTCAAAACGAGTATGACTGTCCTCTCCTCTCCAAAGGGTCGTCTGCAGATGTCTGTAATAAACTAATCTAAACTAAACTAAGTTTGCTCATATCTTGTGTAGGAAGGAACTTGTGATGTTGATTTATGTCAAAGATATTTCCCCTCTCCTATCTCCATCTTTCAGTCTGAGACTTATTCCTTTTCACCAGAGATGCCGCCTGACCCATGAGTTACTCCAGCACTTTGTGTCTCTCTTCACTCAGGTCTTCGACTCATTCCAAAGCGAGTGCATTCTACCAACGGCGATCTTAACCCATTGTCCTTTCTTCCTTCTCCCACCATCTGACTTCAAGCTTTTGGCACTTAATACATTCAAAAATATGCTTGCATCTTTTGTGAAAGAGCAGCTACCTTCGAAGTAAGTTAAAGGTCGCAGTTCAATCTCGGGCCTCAGACAATCCCAATAAATCACCAAAATAAATCACCTGTCAATCTGGGACATGCAATCCAGCGCCACGAATATTGATTTCTCTAACTTCAAGTAACCCTTGCATCCCCCCTCTCTCTCCATCCCTCCCCCACCCAAGTCGTCACCAGCTTCAAAGTCTCATTGTCCATATGCAATTGTAAAACAGCTAACAATGGCCAGTTTCCTTTATCATCGTTACTTTATTTGCATCTCTTTCATTCATTTGTTCTATGCCTCTCAACATCACCATCCATATCCCTCGTTTCCCGTTCCCCTGAGTCAAGTAGCCCTTGCTTTCCCTCTCTCTCCACACACCCCCACTCCCCTTCCCAGTTCTCCCACCAGTCTTACTGTCTCCGACTACATTCTATCTCTGTACCACCCACTCCCCTGACATCAGTCTGAAGAAGGGACTCGACCTGAAACGTCACCTATTCCTTTTCTGCAGAGATGCTGCCTGACCCGCTGAGTTACTCCAGCTTTTAGTGTCTATCGTTCGGTTTAAACCAGCGTCTGTAGATTCCTTCCTGCACATCATCCTGATACCTTGGTCGCGTTATGATGTTTGTGTTGCAAATTTCATCGGGGAAATGTCTTATTGTGCTCTTTATACAAATGCAACCAATTTTCCTGGAGCAAATGGGCATGTAACTGACCAGCCCTGAACCACCTCCACTAGTCATTACTGGAGAATTCAACCGAGTGCTTTAATGGTAAGAGAGAACATCTGGAACACAAACTCAGAGCCATTGTAAGGAAATTATTCTACCATGACTTTAATTTAACATGCCCCAGGAGGTAAATCATTTGATGAATTACTGCAATTTTACATCATTTAACATATTTGTATTATAATTTGTATTTATATAGCCATTTAAATCCTTGTTTAATGCTACATTAGATAGATGTACTCTGTGTAACTGAACAGTCAATCCTCTGTTCATGTTCCGCTGGAAACAAGGATGGCAAGATTTATCTTGATAAAGATTACATTCTTTGCCTTGGGCTTGATGTGTTTAGTTCAGAGATACAGCGCGGAAACAGGCCCTCCGGCCCACAGAGTCTGAGCCAACCATCGATCCCCGCACACTAACAGTATCCTACACACACTAGGGAGAATTTACACACACACCAAGCAAATTAACCTACATATATCTCCGTCTGTGGATTGTGGGAGGAAACCGAAGATCGCGGAGAAAAACCATGCAGGTCACGGGGGGAACGTACAAACTCCGTACAGACAACACCCATAGTCGGGATCGAACCTGGGTCTCTGGCGCTGTAAGGCAGCAACTCAACTCCTGCGCCACCATGCTACTCTGTCATTTATACCAGTAAATAAATGGATTAAATTCCAAATTTGCAAATCTTTAAATGTGTCTGAGCAGAAATGTATTTAAATAATTGTCTTTTTCAATGCAAAAAATAGACCTATTGTCCATAGTCTATTGTCTATTGTCTAAGATGGTAAATCTGCCGCATGCATATCTAAATCGTGTAATTTCAGTAACAAAAAGGTAAATAAAAATAACACTACTTTTAATTACTAATTAAATATTCTTGACTTTTGATTTTCTTGAATCAATTTGAATTTCCCATTCAAATGAATGGGGGAGTAGACTTGATGGGCCGAATGGACTAATTCTGCTCCGATAACTTGTGACTGTGTTGCAAGAGTTGCAAGGCAGCGACTCTATCGCTGCGCCCCCGTGCCGCCCCCGTGCCACCCCCGAGTTGAGTTACGTTAAGGTTATTGTCACGTATACCAAAGTACAATAAAAGGCTTTTGTTGCGTGCTAACCAGTTAGCGGAAAAATTATACATGATTACAATCGAGCCATCCACAGTGTACAGATACATGAAAAGGAGATAACACGAATTACGCTTAGTGCAAGATAAAGTTCAGTAAAGCCCCATTCAAGATACTCCCAGGGTCTTCAATGCGGCAGATAGTAGGTCAGGACTCCTCTCTAGTTGTTAGTGTGATGGCTCAGATTTAATGTAGAGCTGTGAGTGTAAATATCAGGTCAGACAGCATCAGTGGAAGGAATGGAGAACAGAAAGTGCTTGGGTAAGGCCCCCATCCTGAAACGTCCCCTATCCACTCCTTCCACGGATGCTGCTCCACTGAGTCTCTCTGGCACCTTGTGTTTTACTCAATCCGCTGCCTGGATATTTACGCTCAGATAGACAATAAACAATAAACAATAGACAATAGACAATAGGTGCAGGAGTAGGCCATTTGGCCCTTCAAGCCAGCACCGCCATTCAATGTGATGATGGCTGATCATCCACAGTCAGTACCCCATTCCCGCCTTCTCCCCATATCCCCTGACTCCGCTATCCTTAAGAGTCCTATCTAGCTCTCTCTTGAAAGTATCCAGAGAACCGGCCTCCACCGCTCTCTGAGGCAGAGAATTCCACAGACTCACAACTCTCTATGTGAAAAAGTGTTTCCTCGTCTCCATTCTAAATGGCTTGCCCCTTATTCTTAAACTGTGGCCCCTGGTTCTGGACTCCCCCAACATCGGGAACATGTTTCCATCCTCTAGCGTGTCCAAACCCTTAATAATCTTATAGGTTTCAATAAGATCCCCTCTCATCCTTCTAATTTCCAGAGTGTACAAGCCCAGCCGATCCATTCTCTCAGCATATGACACTAGGGGCGCCACATGATGGCAGCCTCTGCCCACAGTCTGTCTTTTTTTCTAACTTTTTTCTAGTTTGTTTAAAAGTACGTTTTGGAGGTTTTTTTTTAGTATTTCTATGTGGGGGAGGGGGGTAGGGTAAGGGGGAAACTGTCTCTAAGTCACTTCCTGGTGAGGATGTGACTATTCTCCGAGTCGCGTCCTCGCCCCCCCCCCTCCCCCCCCCCCCCCCCCCCTCCCCCCCCTGCGGCTTACCAACTGGATTGGCGCGGTCTTTGCTGCCGGGGACCGGACCGAAATTTCAGCAGCGGTGCAGAACTGGATTCACCGCAACCTGGATCACAGTTTGAGTCTCCGGAGTGTTGGGCCTGCTGCTTCAACATCGTGGAACTGTGGTTTGCAGAACTTCCAGCACGGGCGGCGCTGACTTCAACATCACGGTGTCCTGGGATCCCAATGCCGAGGGCCGCCAGCATGCATCTCCGCCGAGCTCGTCCTGTGGACCTCGGGAGCTGCGGTCTCTGGTAGGAAGTGGCTGATTCGGAAGTGGCCGATCCGGAAGTTCAAGCCGCTGAGAATGTTCTCCCGTTCCGGCGTCGGAGTTCCATCATCCGGCGAGCGGGCCTGAACTTCGGGACGCCCGTAGCGGCGACTGCAAGGGGTTCGGGAGCCCCCCGACCACGGGTGAACAACAGAGGACAACAGAGGAGGATGACTGAACTTTGGTGCCTTCCCTCACAGTGGGAAGCTTTGATTCTGCTGTGTGGGGATGTCCATGTTAAAGACTATCGTGTTCGCTGCTCTTTTTTATTCGTATGGTAGTATGGTGACCACAAATTTCACTATACCAATTGGTACATGTGACAATAAATGTCTCTCGTCTCTTGTCTTGTCTTGTCCCGCCATCCTGGGAATTAACCTTGTGAACCTCAATAGCAAGAATGTCCTTCTGCAAATTTGGAGACCAAAACTGCACAAAACTGCACAAAATACTCCAAATGTGGTCTCACTAGGGCCCTGTACAACTGCAGAAGGACCTCTTTCCTCCTATACTCAACTCCTCTTGTTATGAAGGCCAACATGCCATTTGCTTTCTTCACTGCCTGCTGTACCTGCATGCTTACTTTCATTGACTGATGAACAAGGGCCTCCAATTCCTGTTGTACTTCCCCTTTTCCCAACTTGACACCATTTAGATAATAATCTTTCTTCCTGTTTTTGCCACCAAAGTGGATAACCTCACATCACACTGCATCTGCCATAAATCTGCCCACTCACCCAACCAGTCCAAGTCACCCTACATCTCATAGCATCCTCCTCACAGTTCACACTGCCACCCAGCTTTGTGTCATCTGCAAATTTGCTAATGTTACTTGTAATCCCTTCATCTAAATCATTAATATATTTTGTATAATAGTTGCGTTTCCAGCACCGAGCCTTGCGGTACCTCATTAGTCACTGCCTGCCATTCTGAAAGGGACCCGTTAATCCCTACTCTTTGTTTACTGTCTGCCGACCCATTTTCTATCCATGTCAGCACTCTATTCCCAATAACATGTGCCCTAATTTTGCCTACTAATCTCCTATGTGGGAGATTATCAAATGCTTTCTGAAAATCCAGTTACACAACATCCACTGGCTCTCCATTGTCCATTTTCCATTGTTACGTCCTCAAAAAATTCCAGAAGATTAGTCAAGCATGATCTCCCCTTCGTAAATCCATGCTGACTTGGACCGATCCTGTTACTGCTATCCAAATGTGCTGCTATTTCATCTTTTATGATTGACTCCCGCATCTTCCCCACCACCGATGTCAGGCTAACTGGTCTATAATTCCCTGTTTTATCTCTCCAGCCTTTCTTAAAAAGTGGGATAACATTAGCTACCCTCCAGTCCAAAGGAACTGATCCTGAATCTATAGAACATTGGAAAATGATCACCAATGCATCCACGGTTTCTGGAGCCACTTCCTTAAGTACCTTGGGATGCAGACCATCAGGCCCTGGGGAATTATCAGCCTTCAGTCCCATCAGTCTACCCATCAATATTTCCTGCCTAATGTGGATTTCCTTCCGTTCTTCCTTCACCCCAGATCCTCTGGCCACTAGTATATCAGGAAGACTGTTTGTGTCCTCATTAGTTAAGATGGATCCACAGTACCTGTTCAACTCATCTGCCATTTCCTTGATCCCCATAATAAATTCACCCTTTTCAGTCTTCAAGAGTCCAACTTTGGTCTTAACTCATTTTTTCTGGTGGCGCCATGTTTTGGTTACAGTCGCCACACATAGCTCCGCTCCCGAAAATTTGCGATTTTTTTTGCATTAAAACTGGATCTAGAGATCGGGCCCGATTAAAAAAGGTTATCGGAGGCCTTGAATGCTCTGCTGATGGCGTCAACAATAAGTGCTGTGCATTAAACTCTGGATTTAACCCTTTAAATACAGAATCCGATTTCTGCTCAGAGTCCTCAGAGAAGCATTTCAAAAATATACTGCAGCACTGCGAAAGAGCCTGAAGAACTTAGAGCTAAGGCAGATAAGGCTGATAAGGCTGATAAGGAGAAAGACTTGGAGGACTTAAAGCAAACGGTAAGAGAACTGAAAGATGAAAAGGTGGACGGAACGCAAATGGAAAATTGATGAAAGATATGACAGATAAGCTAATGCTGAATACGAATACGGGCAATTTGAAAGTTATTGAGTCTGTGCAGGATTCGAACAACACCGTAAATAAAAGAATTGAAGATGTGAGAGTTGAACTATTGGAGCGATTGGACAAGGGGGAAGAAGACACTCATAAGAAGTTTGTTGCAGTGCGTGAGACTGTCGCCTTATATGTGAAAACAATGAAAGAGATGGAGGAAGAGATGGGACGAATGGCCGAGATATGAAGAAAATGAAGACACAGCACGACCTCACTGCAAAACAGCTGGCAAAATGTTCGGATAAGTGCCTAGACTTGGAAACTCGTTCAAGACGCTTTAATCTAAGGCTAGTAGGAGTGCCCGAGGAAGCCGATGGAGATAACCCTCGGGAGTTTGCTGTGGATCTAATTAAAGAAGCTCTCAATCTTCCTAACCTTCCGAAAATTGAAGCGGCACATCGAATTCCGAGATTCAAATGAAAATCCCAAACAGGCTCAGAATACACACGTCAGATCATTGTGAAATTTCGGGGCATCTCTGGCATGGAAGAGGTTATGAGTAATATCAAACATGGAGTACCACTGAAATACGAGAAGCCAACCTTCAAAATATTTAGAGATTACCCCTATGAAGTGGTCCAAAAAAGAAATCAGTTCTACAAAGTAAAACAAGCGCTCCAAGGCGTGGAGGGTGTCAGATATGGAGTCTACTTTCCCGCGAGAAAGCGCATTTCTTACAACGATCAGAAAAAATCGTTTACAAATCCGGAGAGTGCATATAAATATGCCTTAACCATCGTGGAAGAGAATAAGTAACTTGAAAAGCTGTACTGCATGGATACTGTCTCTCTTTACTATTTCACCATGAAATGTGTTCAACAGAAGATGGAACTCTCCCTGTGTTTAGACTCGATGGCTTATCGAGGAATGTTAATTCAAGGGCATACTGGATTCCAAGTGAAGTGGAAAAAGATAAACACTGAATACAAAGCTTTACAATATAATCTGAACAGAGCAATGACCGTGGTTTAAAATTTTTAACTGAATAACCTAGTGTTATAGAAATAACACTTTTAACATTTAAAACATAGAATACTATCATAGAAATTGTAATGAACATTAACCAGATCAGTAGTAAGGGGCTGATTTACAATCTAACATCTATAACTTAATATCTTAATAAGTTTTAAGCAGATTTATAACTGGGTTGTGAGGGGGATGACGGGCACCTGGCTCAGATCCAGAAGCCTGCACTAGGTAGCCCCTTCAACAAATAGCTGATAATTATCGAGGTAAAAACTGATGCTTAACATTTTATAGATAAAACAGTTAGATATATTTGGGAATACATATGAAATGGATATATGTACTGCAATTTAGTATTTATATAGTTGATTTGGAATCGGCTCAGTTCTAGTATGGATATGTTATGACTTATTGAGGGAATGGAGCTATTTGTTTATTAACATCAACAACGGAAGTCGATACAATTTTTTCTCCCACCATCAGGTGGGCCACTTATTACAGTGCCGCCAAGCTCGGTCACTGTATTTTCACTTTTACTATTTTTTTTTACTATCACAATTAATCACATGTGTGTTTTTTTTATTCAAGAATAATCGCAAAAGGAATCCACAAACTGAACTTGGTAGGTTGCCTGTTCCCCCATTGCTTAAAGACCTGAGGTATGGATGCACCACAAGATACATAGGTACTAAACCTAGTCAAAATGCAAGACACTAAACAAAATAAATCGGGAGGAATCTCATTTTGCAGTTGGAATATTAGGGGGGCTAACAAACGTATTAAAAGGGGTAAGATTTTAGCACAGCTGAAAGCATTTAAGTCAGATGTTATCTTCCTCCAAGAAACGCATCTTAAAGTTCAAGATCAAGTTAGATTGAGGGCCAACTGGATAGGTCAAACTTTTCATTCGTCATACACGTCAAAATCCAGAGGCTCGTCCATCATGATTCGCAAAGGTATACCATTTAAACAGAAAAATACCTTAACAGATAAGGGTGGGAGATATTTGATAGTTACTGGTGAGATCCATGTAATCCCAATCACATTGGTAAATATATATGCGCCTAACTTTGATAATCCGCATTTTTTAAAATAAAATGTTGAATATAATTGCAGAATATAATTACCAGAATGTTATAATTGGGGGAGACTTTAACTGTGTCTTAGATCCTTATTTAGATAAATCCAGTCAAAAACAATGAGGTAATACGAAATCTAAAACTAGTGAACTTTTAAACATATATATAAAAAATACAAATATAACCGATGTTTGGAGGACTGCAAATCCGACAGGCAAGGAATATTCGTTTTATTCATCGGTACACAAGACTTACTCATGTATAGATTATTTCCTGGTAGACATAAAATTAATTCCGTATACTCTCAACCCAAAATACCACACAAATACGATTTCAGATCATTCCCCCCTAACTTTTTTTTTAAAATAGAAGGCATGTCTAAGAATACATCGCTCTGGAGGCATAACCCCCAAATTGTAAAAGACCCGCAAGGGAGTATATATCTAAGACAGCAAATGGATCTTTTTTTGAAATAAATGATACGCCAGACACACCACCTACATTATTATGGGAATCTTTCAAAGCTTTTATTAGTGGTGTTATAATCTCATACCAAGCCTTTCAGAATAAAAAAAATAAGAATGAACAACGGCAGCTAGAGGAACAAATTAGACAATTGGATATAGATAATGCTAAAGACCCGTCCATGGATAAAACACAATAAAATATTAATGCTAAAATTCAAATTAAATAAATTACTATCAGAGAAAGTTATAAGATTATTACAAATTACAAGACAGGAACAGTTTGAATTTGGGGAGAAGCCGCATAAATTTCTCGCACACCAAATAAAAAAATGAGAAAAGGAACACACGATTTCAAAGATTAAATCAGACAAAGGGAAAGTATTAACATTACCGAATGAAATTAATAAAAGATTTGTGCAATTTTATGAGAATTTGTATACATCCAAAACGACAATGGACACCAACACAATCACTGAGTTTCTGGATTAATTGCAATCTTCCCAAACTAGAATTGCAGGAACAAGAGGAATTGGGAGCACAAATCTCAAATAAGGAAATAGAAGAACTGTCAAGGGTAATAGACAAGGTTGTTCATTATCACCATTGTTATTTGCTCTCATAATTGAACCACTAGCGGAAAGTATTAGAACTCATCCGAATATCCACGGATATAAGACAAAATATTCAAACAATAAATATCATTATACGCTGATGATGTACTTTTGTACATCACAGAGCCTCATATCACTATACCCAATATTTTAAATTTAATTGAGGATTTCGGTCCATTTTCAGGTTACAGAATAAATTGGAATAAAAGTGAAATCATGTCAATAAAACCGAAAGATTCTACACATCTCGTACAATTTCCTTTTAAAATAGCTGGGGAAATTATTAAATACTTGGGCATTGAAATTACTAGAAAATATCAAGACATGTTCAAAGCAAACTATAACCCTGTACTTAAGAAATTACATAATTTAATTAAATTCTGGAAAACGCTCCCGATGACCTTAATAGGTCGAATAAACGCCATCAAAATGATTTTTCTACCACAAATTCTATACTTTTTCCAATCAATCCCACTATATCTACCCAAAAAGTAAAAAAAAAAAATTGGACTCAGATATTTACAAAATTTTATTTGGGATTATAAGACCATAGAATACAAAGACCACACATGAATAAACCCAAAGTAGTAGGGGGAATTAGCACTCCCTAATTTTATGTATTTATTATTGGTCGATAAATATTAGAAATATGATTCAATTGTTGGATAATGCTCTTCTTCAACCAGAATGGATCATTATGGAAAAGAGGACTGCTCCCCCTTTAATATTGGTGCGATCCTTCTTTCACCATTGACGGTGAATAATACAAACTACAACAAAAACCCAATTTATACATAGTACAATCAGAATTTGGAAACAAATAAAATACAATTTTAAAATTAAGAAAACTTATCTCTCCTATCTCCTATTGCTAAAAACCTCTGTTTAAGCCCTCGATTATAGACAAAGCTTGGGAGATTTGTATGATACGGGGAAAACTAATATTATCATTTAAACAATTACAACTAAAATACAATTTGGGTAACAATCAGTATTTTAAAACATTTCCAAATATGTGATTATTTGAAAAAACATGCACATGAATTTCACAAATGCCATTAGACTTACTAGATGAAGTAATGAATACAAAGGCGGAATCACCAAATTTAATTTCACATATATATAATATTATACTAAATGCAGTTAATACCAACAACGGAAGGTTATTAGAGGTGAGTGGGAAAACGAACTAAGCTTAAAAATTTCCAATGAAAGGTGGAAAGAATACTTATTAAAATGTGCACAAATGCTCAATTAACGTAAGACACACTTTAATACAATTTAAAATTATACATAGATTATACTACTCAAAAACTAAATTAACTAAATTTTTCCCTAATGTTTCACCAATTTGTGATAAATGCCACTGTCAAGAAGCTACTATTGCGCACTCATTCATCTTTTGTACAAAAATTCAAAGGTTTTGGATTGAAATCTTTGAAATTTTCACAAAAGTGTTTAAAATATAAAAATGGACACCAAAGCCAGAATGGATTATTTTCGGAATGACAGAAGGTAGTTCGGAATTAAATGCGTATCAAAATAATTTATTTGATTACGGCCTAATAATAGGAAAAAACTAATCTTAAAATTCTGGAAAAATGCTCCTATACCAACATTAAATATGTAGATTTCAACTATGTTTGAAACACTACATCTGGAAGATATGAGAAGATATGAGCCTGGAAGGAAAATCAGAACACTTCTTTCAGACGGTGGTCTGCATTCATAGAATTACTACAAAGATAGGGTGCAGGAGTACCTCGGGCCTTGGTAGGGGGGGATGAAAAACTATTGAGTTGGTGGATTCCTTTTGCGTGATATATATAACAGAGTAAACTGGCTTTTTTTTTTTTTTCCTTTTCCTTTTTTTTTAGGGTCTATCTCTTAACCCCCTTTCTCTAATTCTTTGACCAAGGGTTTCTTCCCCCTTTGGCACGCTCTTTCACTATCACAAACTCTTTTCACCTATTTCACTCTCTTTCTTTCTATTCTTTTTCTTTAAAAGCCATAAAATTATGGGATACAATGATTGTAACAATATATATGTGAAGTACATTGATGTATTTACCTCTAATAAATAAAATATTTAAAAAAAAACTAATTTTTTCCTCTTCACACACCTAAAGAAGCTTTTACTATCCTCCTTTATATTCTTGGCTAGTTTACCTTCGTACCTCATCTTTTCTCCCCGTATTGCCTTTTTAGTTATCTTCTGTTGCTCTTTAAACATTACCAAATCCTCTTGCTTCCTGCTCATCTTTGCTATGTTTTACTTCTTCTCTTTCATTTTTATACTCTCCCTGACTTCCCTTGTCTGCCACAGTCGCCGCTTACTCCCCTTGGAATCTTTCTTCCTCTTTGGAATGAACTGATCCTGCACCTTCTGTATTAGTCCCAGAAATACCTGCCATTGCTGTTCAACTGTCATCCCTGCTGGGTATCTTTCCAGTCAACTTTGGCCAGCTCCTCCCTCATGGTTCCATAATCCCCTTTGTTCAACTGTAATACTGACACCTCCGATTTACCCCTTTCTCTCTCACATTGTAGATTTTGAGAGAGAGAAATCGCTCTGGTACAGTCATATCTTCAGAATCTTCTCTGGTTCAGTCATATTTCCTGACCAGAATAGCTGGCGGTACTGATGTGCCCTAACTAATGTAATCAGAATTACAACAAGAATTCATTTTCTTCATAATAAACTGATGAAACAGGCCGAGCTGGACGGAGCTCCAACACTGGTGATCCTCGGTAAAGATCCCAGGCTCCCCGATGTTAAAAGTCAGCGCTGCCCAGTAAAGCTCCGTAAACCACAGCTCCACGATGTTCAAGTCAGCTGGCCCAACACTCCGGAGCTTCAACACACCGATCCCCGGTAAGGCATCGCCCGCTCCGCGATGGTAATTCAGTGCTGCACCACCGCTAATGCTCCAGCCGGCAGGAAAGGTCGCGCCAATCCAGATGGTAGGGCGCGAGGGGGGGTGAAGATGCGACTTGGAGAATAGACACATCCCGACCAGGAAGTGACCGGGACATGATTTCCCCCTTCCCCTCCCCACGTCCCCCACATAAAATAGACTAAGAAACTCCAGGAACATACTTTTAAACAGACTAAAAATAACAAAAACCGTGAAAGGACAAACAGACTGCTGGCGAGGCTGCCATGCGCGGCGCCTCCCGATGACATACGTATGTGTTTACGTGTGTGTGCGTAGGTGTGTGTGTGTGTGTGTGTGTGTGTGTGTGTGTGTGTGTACATGTGTGTGTGTGTGTGTATGTGTGTGTGTATATGTGTGTGTGCATGTGGACGTGTGCGCGTGTGTGTGTATGTGTGTGTGTGTGTGTGTGTGTGTGTGTGTGTGTGTGTGTGTGTGTGTGTATGTATGTGTGTACGTGTGTGCATTAACTTTTCAAGAGAGAGCTAGATTTAGATCTTGGAGCTAAGGGTATCAAATGGTTATAGGGAAAAAAACAGGGATGTGATTCTATTCTATAAATTCTATAAATTACATAGAAACGTAGAAAAACATAGAAAATAGGTGCAGAGTAGGTGCATTTGGTGCATTCAGCTCCTCGAGCCAGCACTGCCTTTCTCTAATATCATGGCAGACCCGGTTCCCTCTCCTCTCCTATCAGCCTCGTTCCTCGCCCGTTGCATCTGTCGTTGTGGCCGGATCCATCCTCCTGGTTCCTGGTAGGGGCCCAGCATGCGCGGTCTCCACACTGAGGCTGCAGTCCGCCAGATGCTGCTTTCAGCAGGGGGGGGGGGATGAGCAAGGAAACATAGACACATAGAAACATAGAAAATTAGGTGCAGGAGTAGGCCATTCGGCCCTTTGAGCTAGCACCGTTGTTCAATATGATCATGGCTGATCATCCAAAATCAGTATCCCGTTCCTGCTTTCTTATCATATCCCTTGATTCCTTTAGCCGTAAGAGCTAAATCTAACTCTTGCTTGAAAACATCCAGTCAATTGTCTTCCACTGCCTTCTGTGGCAGAGAATTCCACAGATTCACAACTCTCCACATGAAAAGGTTTTTCCTCATCTCAGTCCTAAATGGCCTACCCCTTATTCTTAAACTGCGACCACTGATTCCGGACTCCCCCAACATTTTTCCTGCATCTCGCCTGTCCAATCCTTTAAAGATTTGATATGTTTCTATAAGATCCCCTCTCATCCTTCTACATTCCAGTGAATACAAGGCCCATTCTTTCAGGGGATGGCTCCATGAGAGAACGAGGATAAAAAATTGAATTCACTCTCACGGCAGCTGGAAAACAAAATTCACAAACTTACAGAAAGAGGTAAAGACTGCGATAAAGATGGTGGTGGGGGTGGGAACAAATAAGTTATCACTTGTGATTTTTCTACTTTAAAACAAGGAGTGGTCAAGACAAACATGAGCAAAGTGCACAGAAGCTGCGTTGCATTAATCCCCTGTAGTCAGAATCATAGCAATTCATAACACTGAAAATAATATTAATAATAATAACCTTATTTATATAGCACTTTTCATACAATTGAATGCAACCCAAAGTGCCTTCCACAAAAAAAACAGGTCTAAACAAAAATACAATTTAAAACAGTAAGGACATAAGCAGTTTATAGCATAATTCATGTAAAAAATATAAAATATAAAATTCAGAGTGTAAAAGGACAAAGGAAGTAAAGTCAATTAAAAGCTTGATTGAAAAGATGAGTTTTTAGCTGCTGTTTAAAATATCAGCTTGGGGTGTCATTGAAAAAGACTGCATCATCAATTTTCTTATTGCTGCTGCATTGAGAGGCTAACAAGCTGGCATCAGAAGACCTGAGCGCTCGAGTAGGGGCATAGAGAAGGAGGGCTCTGTAAAATATGATGCTCCTAAGTCATTTAGGGCTTTATAGACAAGAAGGAGGACTTTATAGTCTATCCCGGATTTCACAGGGAGCCAATGAAGGGAGTATAATACTGGGATTATATGTTCCCTTTTCTTGGTAACCCCTTTGGCCCACTGAGTTTATGACTGAGTCTAATCCCATTTCCTGTCTGCATGCTGTTTGTACGTTCTTCCCCTGACCGCGTGTGTTTTCTCTGACATCTTTGATTTCCTCTCACACTCCAAAGGTCACGAGGAGAATGTACAAACTCCGTGCAGACAGCACCCGCAGTCAGGATCGAACCTGGGTCTCTGGTGATGAAATGCAGCAACTCTACCGCTGCACCACCGTACTCCTCAGATGTTTGTAGCTTAATTTGCTTAGTATAAATGTAAATTGTCCTTGTGCATGCAGGATAATTTTACTGTGAGGGGATCGCTGGTCGGTGCGGACAGGTGGGCCGAAGGGCCTGTTTCTGCGCTGTATCTCTAAACTAAACTAAACTAAAAAAAAATGCTCACTCTTAAATGTTGTGAGTGTTCCTGCCTTCAGCAATCCTTCAGGCAGTAAAATGCCAACCATCCTCAAAATAATCTTCCTCAAATCCCCTCCAGATCCCTTTTCTTACCATAAATTTCGTATCCTCTAGTTGTGGACGATTCTGTTGAGGGAAAGCTTCTCACTCTCTTTATGCCCCTCACTGTTGTTCTCCACCACTCCATGCTGGCACTGTAAGGCAGCAACTCCACAGCTGTGCCACCATGCCATCCTACTGTGCGAAGATGTATCTAGAATTTGTGGGCACAGGTTTAACATGAGACGATAGAAATTTAAAGGGGATCTGAGGGGTGTGTTTTTCACACAGAGGGCGGCACGGTGGTGCAGCGGTAGAGTTGCTTCCTTTCAGCGCCAGAGACCCGGGTTCGATCCTGACTGCGGGTGCTGTCTGCACGGAGTTTGTACATTCCCCCCGTGACTTGTGTGGGTTTTCTCCGGAATCTCCGGTTTCCTGCCACACTGCTGGCCTGTAGGTTAATGGGCTTTGTAACCTGCTCCTAGTGTGTGTAGGATAGTGTTAATGTGCGGGGATCGCTGGTCGGCTGCGACTGGGTGGGCCGAAGGGCCTGTTTCCGCTTGGTATCTCTAAAACTGAAACTGAAAAAAGTGGTGGTTATAAACGGAGAACAGCCTGCCATACGAAGTATTAAAGGCAGATAAAATTAGAGCCGTTAAGGACCTGTCCTAACTTGCCGATTTTTTTCAGCGAGTGCTGGTGTAATTGGACTGACGTATCAGGTCACTGAAAAAGTCGCGGCGTGACGAGGCGTGATGACGTGTTGACGCACGGTGGTTTTTTAAGTGTCGCAGCATTTTTTTTGTCGCCGCTGAATTTTGAAGTGTTCAAAATCTTTCGGTGACCCTGATACGTCCGTCAATGACACCGGCAGTCGCTGAAAAAAATCGCTAAATGGGACAGGCCCTTTAAAAGGCATTTAGGGAGGTGTCTTGATAGGAAAAGGGAAAAGGGATATAATCCTAATGCAGGCAAAAGAGATAATAGGCAGGCATAGACAAGGTGGGTTGAAGGACATTTTCATGCTGGACAACGCATATCACTCTGACCTCTGATCCCTGGAAATGTAACAGTTAAATCGAAACTTTCACCATTTTTAACCTGATGAATATCAGTCACATAGGCAGTTTGCATGTTCGTAGAATTTCCAGTTGATACTGACTCTTATCAGATTGTACCTCTGTTGTTTGCTGCACGAAACATGCTCGGTGGCACACAATCTCGCTTCCCAAATGCAAACAATCAAAAGCAACTGCTGCTGACATTTGGTTGAAGCATTGCTATGATTTTCTAGCGAGATTTGTATTTCATTGACTTTCTTTAGAGATGCAGCATGGAAATACACCGCTCGGCCCACAGAGATTATCCGTAGACTAGCGCTGTTCCACACACAGCGGACAATTTACAATTTGCAGAATCGATTAGCCTACAAAACTTTAGACTTTAGACTTTAGAGATGGCAGATGGAAACAGACCCTTTTGTTTTTTTTTTTTTTTTTTTCTTTTTTTTTTTCTTTTTTTTTTTTTTTCCCCCCCTTTTTAGGCCCGCCGAGTCCATGTCCTGTAAACTAGCACGATCCTACGCACGAGGGACAATTTACAATTTACAGTAGCCACCAACACTGCAAACCTCTAGACCTTTGGCTTTAGACACACACCACGGAAACAGGCCCTTCGGCCCACCGAGTCACCCTGTACACTAACACTACCCTACACACATTAGGGACAATTTACAGACGCCAATTAACTGACAAACCTGTACGTCTTTGGAAACTGGATCAGCCGGGCAAAAACCCACGCGGTCATGGGAAGAACGTACAAACTCCATGCAGACAGCACCCGGGGTCAGGATCGAACCTGCTATCTCTGGCGCTGTAAGTCAGCAACACTACCACTGCGTTACTGTGTGGCCGTATTTTTTGCTACACTAAATATATACCTGTCTTGTCCTCACTCTTTGAAGGATCGGTTTTGAAACCCATGATAAGGGGCAGATTTTGATTCTGTGCATCGGTGTAAAGTAGGTGATAAAGGAGTTCAGGGGTCTATGCTCTAGGGAAGGAGATGGAGGGAATTAATATGGGGTTATGGGGAGAAAGCAGGAGAATTGGGTTAGGAGAGAGAGATAGATCAGCCATGATTGAATGGCAGAGTGGGCCATTGATTGGCCGAATGGCCTAATCCTGCTAATATTACTTATAAACTTATAAATACACTTCACTTCAGTTTAGTTTATCGGCACATGTACTGAGGTAGAGTGAAAAGCTTTTGTTGTGTGCTAACCAGTCAGCAAAAAGACAATACATGATCACAGTCGATCCATTTGCAGTGTATAGATAGATGATAAGGGAATAATATTTAGTGCAAGGTAAAGCCAGCAAAGTCCGATCAAAAATAGTCCGAGGGTCACCAAAAAGGTAGAGAGTAGTTCAGGACTGCTCTGGCTGTGGTAGGATGAATCAGTTGCCCGATAACAGCTGGGAAGAAAGTGTCTCTGAATCTGGAGGTGTGCGTATGCGCACTTCTGTACATTTTGCTGTGGGAGAGAGGGGAGGAGGAAGGAGTGGCCGGGGTGAGACTTGTTCTTGATTATGCTGGGAAATCAGAAATTATGCTTGCTGAGAAAGCACGAGGTATAAATGGAATCAACGGAAGGGAGGTTGGTAGTGACGTTCGGGGCAGCGTCCACAATTCGCTGCAATTTCTAAATCGGTCTTTGACGAAGCTGTTCCCAAACCAAGCATGGGTGTCTCTACTCAGGAAAATGATAGAGGGAAGTAATACACTTTTGAATTGCTATGTTCGATGTGCTTACCTAGTAGCAGCTACGCACTACTATCATCCACCGAAACTCATTTCCTTTCCAGTACATCCTGGAAGCGATGAAGAACAGAAAACCGCTGCTGTGTACATTTGCTTAGTATCTGTGATCAAGGATATAATCCCACTGGGGTTGGTTTCCAGCTCAAACTAATGTTAGCCCAAACCTGGCTGGAATCAATGTATCAATCTGCTTCCTGGTAGGCATATTAATTTTTTTTTGGTAGGCATATGACACAAGCATAAAACTAATCTTAATTTGTTGCAAATGTCATAGAAACATAGAAACATAGAAAATAGGTGCAGGAGTAGGCCATTCGGCCCTGAGAGCCTGAATAAGATCATGGCTGATCATACAACTCAGTATCCTGTACCTGTCTTCTCTCCATACCCCCTGATCCCTTTAGCCACAAGGGCCACATCTAACTCTCTCTTAAATATAGCCAATGAACAGGCCTCAACTACCTTCTGTGGCAGAGAATTCCAGAGACTCACCACTCTCTGCATGAAAAATGTTTTCCTCATCTTGGTCCTAAAGGAATTCCCCCTTATCCTTAGACTGTGACCCCATGTTCTGGACCTCCCCAAAATCGGGAACAATCTTCCTGCATCTAGCCTGTCCAACCCCTTAAGAATTTTGTAAGTTTCTATAAGATCCCCCCTCAGTTTTCTAAATTCTAGCGAGTACAAGCCAAGTCTATCCAGTCTTTCCTCATATGAAAGTCCTGACATCCCAGGAATCAGTCTGGTGAACCTTCTCTGTACCCCCTCCACGGCAAGAATGTCTTTCCTCAGAAATGGAGACCAAAACTGTACGCAATACTCCAAGTGTGGTCTCACCAAAACCCTGTACAACTACAGTAGAACCTCCCTGCTCCTATACTCAAATCCTTTCGCTATGAATGCTAACATACCATTTGCTTTCTTCACTGCCTGCTGCACCTGCATGCCTACTTTCAATGATTGGTGTACCATGACACCCAGGTCTCGTTGCATCTCCCCTTTTCCTAATTTGCCTCCGGTTTTTGCCACCAAAGTGGATAACCTCACATTTATCCACATTATACTGCATCTGCCATGCATTTGCCCACTCACCCAGCCTATCCAAGTCACCTTGCAGCCTCCTAGCATCCTCCTCACACCTAACACTACCCCACAGCTTAGTGTCATCCGCAAAGTTGGAGATGTTGCATTCAATTCCCTCGTCCAAATCATTAATATATATTGTATTTTTTTTTTTAGAATATATATTTTTATTAGAGTATTTAGACAGTGATTTAGCAAACATATGTTATGATAGCAACATTTCATGTTCAACAAGTATACATTATTAATATTATCAAGTGTATCATTTTGACTCTAAAAGTTTTTTTTTATAAAGAGAGGAGAACAGTAAGAAAAATAAAATAAAAATCGACATCAACATCAATATATATTAATATATATTGTAAATAGCTGGGGTCCCAGCACTGAGCCTTGTGGTACCCCACTAGTCGCTGCCTGCCATTCTGAAAAGGACCCGTTTACTCCTACCCTTTGCTTCCTGTCTGCCAGCCAGTTCTCTATCCACATCAATACTGAACCCCCAATACCGTGTGCTTTAAGTTTGTATACTAATCCCTTATGTGGGACCTTGTCGAAAGCCTTCTGTTGCCATAGAAAGAAGAAATAATATATCAGGTCTCGTTTCTCTTGCACCTTGCATTGCTTCATGGCAGCCCACAGATAGGCACAAGAATGCTGGAGTGACTCAGCGGGACAGGCAGCATGTCTGGAGAAAATAGAAGGGAGACGTTTCGGGTCCTAGAAACGCAGAAATGTAGCTCCGGCTCTTTGAACCAGCGCCGTCATTCAATATGATCATGTTTGATCACCCAGAATCAGTACCTCGTTCCTGTTTCTCACCATATTCCCTCTTTCCGTTATCCCTAAGAGCTCAATCTAACTCTCTCTAGAAAACATCCAGTGAATTTGCCTTGAGGTCACCCATTCCCTCCTTCAGAGTTGCTGCCTGTCCCGCCGAGTTAAGACAGCATTATGTGTCTTTCAGTGGCCTTCATCAGTCAGATTATTGAGTATAGTTGGGCGGTCATGTTGCAGTTATATAGGACGTTGGTGAGGCCGCACTTAGAGTATTATGTTCAGTTCTGATCATCATGTTAAAGGAAAGATGATTTCAAGTTGGGAAGGGTAGAGAGAAGATTTACAAGGCTTGACTATGACTCGAAGAGGCTGCAGGGATATAAATGGGAGATTGGAGCTGCTCTTGTTCATGGTGCACAGCGGGTAGAGTGTTGCCTTACAGTGCTTGCAGCACCAGAGACCTGGGTTTGATCCCGACTGTGGGTGCTCTATATGGAGTTTGCATGGGACCATGTGGGCTTTCTCCGAGATCTTCGGTTTCAACCCACACTCCAAAGCCCCACAGGTTTTGTAGGTTAAATTGGCTTGGTGCAGGTGTAAATTGTCCCTAGTGTGTGTAGGATAGTGTTAATGTGCGGGGATCACTGGTCAGTGCGGACTTGGTGGGCCATAGGGCCCTTTTCCGTGCTGTAAACTAGCCTCAGCATCTCTCTGGTCTCCAGGGCTGCACAGTAGCACAGCGATAGAATTGCTGCCTTACAACGACAGAGACCTGGGTTCGATTCTGACTACGGATGCTGTCTGTACAGGAGCTGTACAGAGTCTAGTCCTCGAGTAGGATAGAGCTAGTGTATGGGACGATTGTTGGTTGGCGTAGAATTAATTTAGTATTGAATTCATTGATCCATTTAATACATTTAATCCATCAATGTCTGGACATAATTGTTTTCAGATAGACACAAAATGCTGGAGTAACTCAGCAGGACAGGTAGCACCTCTGGAATGATATTTCAGGTCGAGACCCTTCCTCAGACCAATATTGTATTCAGAATTATTTTACAAAGGGTGGCATGGTGGCAGAGCAGTATAGCTGCTGCCTTACAGCGCTTACAGCACCAGAGACCCAGGTTTGATCCCGACTACAGCGGCTTATCTGTACAGAGTTTGTACGTTCTCCCCGTGACCCGCGGGGGTTTTCACCGAGAACTTCGATTTCTTCCCGCACTCTAAAGACGCACATATTTGTAGGTTAATTGGCTTAGTATAAATGTCCCTAGCGTAGGATAGTGTTAATGCGTGGGGATCGCTGGACGGTGCGGACTCGGTGGGCCGAAGGGGCCCGTTTCCGATCTGTATCTCCAAACTTAACTGAAGTACTACAGCTCTTTTCTAACCAGTTACATCAGGGGTTCCATTTCTTAGCTTTTTCGTGGGAAGTCAACATATCATTAACATCATGAATTACTTTTTGAGTTGACTGACGTTCAGAGATTTCAGTTCAGTTCCTTCATAATTCCAACATTTTCACCATTTAGAAAATGTTTTTATCCTTTCTTGCCTTGGTCCAGAGCTCAAGGTTTGCCTTGTCTTTCCTTCATCTGCCCCGCACCAAAGCTTCTTGAGATCTCATTTGTAAGCGCCTGAAAGGGAAATGTTTGTGTACGTAACCAGATTACTATTATTAGGATGGGAAATAACACATTCCGTATTCAGTTCCACTTTGATAACTAGGCAAGTGAGCTTTGTTCACTTCAGAAGAATTCCTTTGCATCCGGGAAGAATAGAATTATCACAAAGGCCCTGACTTTCAGTCATCTGTGGAATTTGTTTTGACTGCTCTTGGGAAATCTGTATTCTCTTATCCTCATCCTTAATTTAGTAGCATCGCCCGATATACTTGGAACCATGATTTATATTTCGCAGCAAACTCTGCTTATTTGTTTCAAACATTTATAAGCAGCATCTTACCCACTCAAACGCGGGCAATAATTAACAGGTCTTCGAGGTTCGTCTTCCCAACAATGAAGGCTTAAGTGCCTGTCCCACTGTATGGGGTAAATCAAGTGTTCTCCCGAGTTGGCCCCTGATTTGAACTCGGAGTATGTCCACAGCGGGTCCGTAGGAGTTTGTGGATGTCCCATAGCGGCCCGTACGAGTAAATGCCTCAAAGAGGGGGCAGCCCGGTGGCGCAGTGATAGAGTTGCAACCTTACCACGCCAGAGATCCAGGTTTGCGCTGACCTGTAATCCCCGTATACTATTCCACCATATACGCTCCCGTACGCTAGTGAAAATATACAAAGCTAATTAGCCTACAAACCCGTACGTCTTTGGAGTGTGGGAAACCCCACGCGGTCACGGGGAGAACATACATACTCTGTACAAACAGCACCCGTAGTCAGGATTGTATCCCGGTTTAGTTTAGTTTAGTTAAGAGATGCAGCGTGGAAACAGGCCCTTTGGCCCACCAAGTCTGCATCGACCAGCGATCCCAGCACACCTGCACTATCCTGCACACACTAGGAACAATTTATATTTATACCAAGCCAATTAACCCACAACCCTGTAGGAAAGAACTGCAGTTTCTGCTTTACATCACTGTGTTACTCCAGCATTGTGTGTCAACCTACAAACCTTTACGTTTTTGGAGTGTGGGAGGAAACCGGAGCACCCGGGGAAAACCCACGCTGTGAAGGGTAGAACGTACAAACTCCGTACAAACTCTGTACAAACAGCACCCTCAGTCAGGATTGAACCCGGGTCTCTGGCGCTGTAAAGCAGCAAATCTACCGCGACGCCACTGTGCTGCCCTTTAGAGGACCTGTCTTGGGTGGCAGATTGCAACCTTCACGTGGTCCGCCCTGTTTCGACGAATGTAATCAACTCAGCGTGCACAATCAAATAAGATCAAATGGAACAAGTTGTCCTACAACTTTGGGCAGTGCACGTCATACGCAAGAAGAAGAAGAAGAGAAGGACCTGTCTGACATACTCTTGATTCAGATCTTAAAGCCAGTTCGGGGAGAATTTAAGCTGGCTTTCTGTAGGTGCAGGAGTAGGCCATTCGGCCCTTCGAGCCAGCACCGCCATTCAATGTGATCATGGCTGATCATCCCCAATCAGTACCCCGTTCCTGCCTTCTCCCCATATCCCCTGACTCCGCTGTCTTTAAGAGCGCCATCTAGCTCTCTCTTGAAAGTATACAGAGAACCTACCTCCACCACCCTCTGAGGCAGAGAATTCCACAGATTCACAACTCTCTGTGAGAAAAAGTGTTTCCTCGTATTCGTTCTAAATGGCTTACCCCTTATTCTTAAACTGTGGCCCCTGGTTCTGGACTCCCCCAACATGTTTCCTGCCTCTAACGTGTCCAAACCCTTAACAATCTTATATGTTTCAATAAGATCCCCTCTGACACTGGACTATCTCAATCAGAGTCCAAGGGATTGTCGAGGTATCTTTGGCCTCGTCACGAGTGCTTGTCTTGCTGGGCTTTGTTAGCTTACAGCGACTGATATAATTCCTCATAGCTTTGATCATTGGATCAAAGCAGCATTTTTTTCCTGCTTGTACAGTAATTATGTGCACCCAGGTTGCTCAGTATTCGACAGCATTTCATAAAATCATGGCCTGCTTATATTTAAACATTGATTTCACTCAAGTTAAGTGAGTTTGTTTGCTGCAATTAAGAAACAGAGCTCTCCCAAACTGATGTATATATTTGTTGACTGAATGTCACGATACTGAACAAGCTGTTAAAATCTCTTAAGGAAATCTGTGGGGAGCTTTGCACAGTCAGAGGCAGTGGAGTCTGAACAAGGTTTTGACAGCTAAAACAATAACACAATTTGCATTTCTCTTCACAGGCATCTCTGCTTGGAAATTTACAATCCTTTTTTTTTCTAAACACCCATATATTAAGTTGGATTTGTTTGACTCAAAGGAGATAGAAGGTTAAGATTTATCAGGGATGCTGCCTGTCCTGCTGACTTGTGTCTACCTTCGTTGTAAACCAGCATTTGCAGTTCCTTCCCGCACAGAAAGTTAAGATTTGTCTGAGCTGGGTGAAATCTCGCCTTCATGTCGTCAACAAAATTCCAGTCTTAATATCTGCGGACACAAGGAACTGCAGATGCTGGCTTACAAAAACAAAACACAAAGTTCTGGAGGAACTCAGCGGATTAGGCGGCAAATCTGGAGAGGTTATGGAGTCTTCAGATGGGTTCTGATTCAAAACATCGCCTATCCATGTTCTCCAGAGATGCTGCCTGACCTGCTGAGTTACTCCAGCACTTTGTGTCTTTCAATATCTGCGGAACTAGTTTTCAAATAACTTGCAGATTAACTCAATGGTGTGCTAACTTCCTCTATTCCTTCTAATTTCAGGTCATTTTTATTCAGCTTGTTTTACACGCCATGGTCATTCTCTCCTGTCTGACAATGGGATGAACTGGGACTGCAGTTATAACAAAGCAGCCAATATTTTGGACACAATTGCCATGCCTTGCATCTTTCTTGATTTAGTTGAGTTGAGTTTAGTCGAGCTGAGATCAGTGGCGGAAAATTGATTTAAAAACATGGGGGGGACTCAATGTGGCCTAACATCTAGAACAGGGGTCGGCAACCTACATACAGCCCACGGGCCGAGTAACCCTAAATCATACGGCCCACAGGCGTATTTTTTTTTCAATTAATTTTCATGACCTGGGCACTGCAGTCATACCCGGGGCAAGCGAGCCGACCTGGGAACTGCAGCATTCTAGGACCTGGCAGCCTCCAACTGGAATTGACCTTGAGGGCTCTGGTTGCAGAGCCTGTGGACTTATCATCATGGATCTGGTTGACTTTGGAGGCCGTGGTGGCATTGCGGCTGCGACCCGACTTCGCAGGCTTTGGTTTTGCTGCAACATGTTTCACACAAACCTTGGGGGATTGTCCCCCACCTCTCAAAACATGGGGCGGACAGGCCCCCTACCCACCCACCCCCCTCCCCCCACCAGGATTTATGCCCATTTATGCTGAGATTAAGTTGATGAATTGTTGAGATACATTGAGTTGAGTTGAGTTGGATTGAGTTGAGTTGAGTTGTGTTGAGTTGAGTTGAATTGAGTTGCGTTGAGTTGAGTTGAGTTGAGTTGAGTTGAGTTGAGTTGAGTTGAGTTGAGTTGAGTTGAGTTGAGTTGAGTTGAGTTGAGTTGAGTTGAGTTGAGTTGCATGAGTTGAGTTGAATTGTGTTGAGTTGAATGAGTTGAGTTGAGTTGAGTTGAGTTGAGTTGAGTTGAATTGAGTTGAGTTGAGTTGCATGAGTTAAGTTGAATTGAGTTGAGTTGAGTTGAGTTGCGTTGAGTTGAGTTGAGTTGAGTTGAGTTGAGTTGAATTGAGTTGAGTTGAGTTGAGTTGCATGAGTTGAGTTGAGTTAAGTTGAGTTTGGTTTCCTTTAGAGATACAGCATGGAAACAATCCCTTCTACCTACTGAGTCCACGCTGACCATCAATTGCCCGTTCACACTCGTTCAATGTTATTCCACTTTCCCATCCACACCCCACGCATTAGAGCCAATTCTACCGTGGCCAATTGACCTACAAATCCACCTTTTTGGCATGTTGGAGGAAACCCGAACACTCGGAGGAAATCCACACTGCGGCAGGCACAACAAGTAAACTTAAAGATATAATCCTAAGTTCAGGATCCAACCCATGTCTCTGGAGCTGTAAGACAGCAGCTCTATCTGCTGCTCCACTACGCTGCCCTCTCTTGGGACTTGGGACCTAGATATGACTGGTAAGGAAGGCATTTAGATGGTACCAAGGATGGCATTGGAGATAGACACAACATTACACAGCCTACCGATCTCTCAAAATTGATTGGAGTCATAGAGTCATAGATACAGTGTGGAAACAGGTCCTTCAGCCCAGCTTGCCCACACTGGCCAACATATGCCAGCTACATTAGTCCAACCTGCCTGCGCTAGGTCCATATCCCTCCAAACCTGTTGAATCTTAATTTTAAGCTTTGGAGAAGAGGAATAGGTGGTGTTTCGGGTCGAGACCCTTCTTCAGACTCTGAGGTGAAAAGGAAACGAGAGATATAGACGTGATATAGAAAAATATAGAACAAATTAATGAAAGGTATGCAAACAAGCAATGATGATAAAGGAAACGGATCATTGTTAGCTGTGGGATAGGTGAAAGCGCATTGCAGACAATGAGACTCAACAAGACGACTTTGAACCTAGTACAACATCTTGTTTTGGGGAGGCAAGGAGAGAGAAGGGACGCAAAGGCAATTTGGAGTTAGAGAAATCGATATTCATACCACTGCAGTTTAAGCTCCTCCAATTTGCGTTTGGCCTCACTCTAACAAAGGAGGAGGCCAAGGACAGAAAGGACAGTGTTGGAAGGGCAATTAAAGTGTTACCCAAAATGTCACCCATTCCTTCTCTCCAGAAATGCTGTCTGTCCCGCTGAGTTACTCCAGCTTTTTGTGTCTATCTTAAGTGTTTGGCAACCGGGAGATCAGGTAGGCCCAGGCAGACTGAGCGAACGTGTAGCTGAAGGGCCTGTATCCGTGCTGTATTTCTTGAATTTCACTCCGCTTGAGTATAACCATTGCACACTTCAAAGCCCAAATCCTGTTAAGGGCTTGCTTGCTTTTAAAATGTCAAACATACATAAAACTCCCTTTTATTGTTCCCCGTCTTATGAAAGATCGGATATATATTTTGTGGATTTACTGCAATAACACTTTTATTTATTTTTATAAATTTCTATGAGGACGCTATGCACAGGCATAGTTGGAACAATTTAATAAGCATTTTTCAGAGCCACACAAACTTTGCGTTCCTTTCAAGTAATAAGTTGATCCACTCCTGGAGTCGACAGAATCATGTTTAGAATTCCTTCTAACCAATTTGTGCCCGGCGACCTTGATTTTCATTTTTCATAAAAGAACACAAAGTGTTGGAGTAGCTCAGTGGGTCAGGCAGCATCTGTGGAGAACATGGATAGGTAATAGAACATGAATAGGTGATGTTTCGGGCCAATCCCAAGCCCAGCCGCGTGCTGGAGCAACTCAGGAGGTCAGGAGGCATCCGTCCCCATCCACATATCCACGTTCTCCACAGGCGGCATGGTGGCGCTGCGGTAGGCTTGCCGTCTTTCAGCGCCAGAGGCCCGGGTTCGATCCTGACCACGGCTGCTGTCTGTACAGAGTTGTTACATTCTCCCTGTGACGTTTCTCCGGGTGCTCTGGTTTCCTCCCACACTCCAAAGATGTATAGGTTTGTAGGCTAATTGGCTTGGTAAAATAGTAAATTGTCCCTGGTTGTGTGTGTAGGATAGTGACCGCTGGTCAGTGCGGACTGGGTGGGCTGAAGGGCCTGTTTCCATGCTGGATCTCCAAACTAATTAAACTAAGCATACATGTCTCCTGACCACTTGAGTTACTACAGCACTGCGTCTTTTGTTTATAAAGCAGCATTTGAAGTTCCTTGTTTCTACACATTGATTTTCATTAACTGGTTCAGATCTCCAGATACGTAACAATGAGGGGAAATCATGCATTTATATATCAACTTTCATATCTTCCAGGTGGTGCAATGCCCTCCACAGCCAATTAAGTTATTTTGAAGTGTGGCCAATGTCGTCTTTATACTTTAAAACTCTGATCTTGAATATGTGTGTGTGTGTGTGTGTGTGTGTGTGTGTGTGTGTGTGTGTGTGTGTGTGTGTGTGTGTGTGTGAGTGTGTGATGTTCGTGTGTGATTCACATCTCCTAGAAAACACGATGCGCTAACAGTGAAATTTTTACATATTCCAATAGAGATTTAAGCCATGATGTCAAAAACGCCTCACCTGAAAATTTGATGCATTATTTCCCGAGTTATATATTAAAATTGTTCACAAATCTGAAATCATTTTAAATGTTGACGAGCTCATGACATCACAATGGCTCTGCTCCTCGCGGCCCGCTACGCACTCTTTACAATACACAGCAGGCCGCAAGGCCCCGCCCCCCACCCGACTCGCAGTCGACTCGCACTCGGCCGGATGGCCGCAGCACCCCGCCCACAGCCCAGCCGCCCTCCACCCCCCCCCCCCCCCCCCCCCCCCCCCCCCCCCACCACGGGCTCTGGATTGAAGCAGCTGAACACGCAGTAATTTGGTTGGGCTTCCAAGGGCTTCCGAGGTCCCACGAGGTCCAGAGCGCTCCCAGAGGCCCGCTGCCCGCACCACCACGCAGTGTCTGCGCCGCCCACATCGCCGAATTCAAGTCTCCCACTCACTCTCTCTTCCCCCTCCCCTCCTCTACCCCCTCCCCCTCCTCCACTCCCCCCTCTCCCCGTCCTCTTCCCCGTCCCCCCTTCACCCCCTCTCCTCCTCTCCCCCATTCCCCCCTCTCCCCCATTCCCCCCTCTCCCCCTCCTCTCCCCCTCCCCCCTCGCCACCCTCCCCCCTCTCCCCCTCCCCCCTCCCCCCCTCTCTCCCCCCTCTCTCTACCCCCCTCCCTGACGCGCCTGCGAGGTGGGGGCTAGGCATCAGTTGATAGGGCGGTGATAGGGTAAAAGGAGCCAATTAATAATATTAACATAATATCAAGGGGGGTGGTTAGTGTGTGTCTGGGGGTGCATGTGTGGGGGGTGGTTAGTGTGTGTGTGGGGGTGGGTGTGGTTAATGTGTGTGTGTGTGTGAGACGCAGCAGCCCCCCCCCCGCAACCGCACATTGAGGGGACGGGACCCCCTTGGTCTAGTAGAACATTAAATGTCACCTATCCAAGAGAAACATTTTCAATTTAAATTCTGGGAATTTTGAAATCGCTGCCTACACACTTTGCTGAACACACTTCTCGGCATCATCGTACAATGTCGCTTCCTGTGCGTGGTGGTGGAAAGATTAGTGGAAACAGGGCCGCGATGGGAACGCTCTTTCCTTGACCCCGGGATAGTGTTAATGTGATGGGATCGCTGGTCGGTGTGGACTCGGTGGGCCGAAGGTCCAGTTTCCACGCTGTATCTCTAAACTAAACCACACTAAACTAAAACCAAAGTGGTCAAGGAGCGAACGTACCAACTCCTTATGGACAGTGCTTTTTAATTTTTTTTATTTTTTTTAATATACAAATACTTTATTGAGAAAATAAAAAATAACCATACAGAGTATTTACATGATCAAAGGCTGCCTATATTGACATTTTACAAACAAATGGTCATCAGAGTAATATATCGCCAACTTTACCAACAATACACTCGAACTCCCGCGGCGGCCAGCATTCACGGAACGCCTCCAAAGTCCCTGTGGACACCGCATGTTCCCTCTCCAGGGACACGCGAGCACTGGTAGTTATAACTTCTAACCTTGTTTAACTTCTAATCTTGTGTGTTCCCTCTCCAGGCACCCGCGGGCACTGGATTTAACCCAGCTCTCTGTCGCTCTGAGGCTGCTGAAAAAAAAAGAGACAAATATTGAATTCAAACGCAAAGGGGCCTAGCAAGACCGGATACAGCTGGAAATTAAATGTATCTTAAAAAGTTGTAGAGTGCTGATTCTATAAGTGTGATAATGATGGTGATGGCCAGTCCCCACGCAATGAAGAAATCCCCTGAGATTTAAGTAGAAATTGGTTACTTATCACACTTTCCATCTCTTTGTAGTTGCTCACTTTGCAGTATTTCTTTCAAAACCTCTAACCATGGAACAATGATCGTCAAGCGATCGACCTCCATGTGTAGGAAGGAACTGCGGATGCTGGTTTGCGCCTGCTTCTAAAATGCTGGAATAACTCAGCGGGTCAGGCAGCATCTCCGGAGAGATTAAACGGGTGACGTTTTTGGGTCGACACCGTTCTTCGGACTGAGAGTCAATCAGGGGAGACGGTGACCAGAGATATAGAAAGGTGAGGTGTAAAAAAGCGGAGATAGACACAAAAAGCTGGAGTGCGACAGGCAGCATCTCTGGAGAGAAGAAATGGGCGCCATTACGGGTCGAGACCCTTCTCCAGACTAGATCAAAGCAGATGATGATAAGGAAATGTAAAATGGTTCATTGTTAGCTGAGGGGAAGGTGACAACAATAAAATACATTACAACTTTATTTCTCACATGCCCCAACTAAGGTACATTGAATTTAATTTGCCAGCAGCGATACAATTGAAAAAAGAATACACAAAACACAAAAGAATCTAACACAAACATCCACCACAGCATTCTTCACTGTGGTGGAAGGCGACAAAGTTCAGTCAGTCCTCTCTTCCTTTGTTCATCCGTGTTCGGGGCTCAAGAACCCTCCGCAGTTGCCGCTACCGACGGCCGGATGTACAGGCCCTCTCGTCGGGATTATCGAAACTCCGACATCGGGGCGGTCGAACACACTCCGGTCGAACACTTGGAGTGCCCGAATCGGCCACTTTCTTACCGGAGACCACGGCTTCAGGATGTTGTAGGCTCGGCAAGGGATCCCAGGCTCCAGATGGTAAGTCCACACCACTCCCGCGGCTAGAAGCTCCGCAGACTACAGCCCCATGTTGCCAAAGTCACCAGGCCAGCGATCGGAGCACACCTTTCTGGCGACCCCCGGCAAGGGTTCGTCCCCGCTCCGCGATGGAAAAGTCCACACTGCGCCTGCTGCTGAAGCTTTGGGCCAGACTCTGGGAAATACCACTCCAATCCACGCGGGAGGGGAGGTGGAGAAGCGACATGGAAAAAGTCGCCTCTCCGTCGAGGAGGTGACTGAAAAACGGTTTCCCCCTTTTTTCCCCCACATAAGACATGCCGAGTGACACTAAAACAAACATTTGACACTAAAACAAACATTAAAAAAAAACAAAAAAAGCCGAAATAACGAACACGCTGCTGGAAGGGCAGCCGACTCGCCCCCAACTGCCCCCAACCGGGCATACAATCAGTAATGTGCAATCAGGTGGACAGTAGGATTAGTCAGAGAACTAGTCCATCTCCTGATTTATTTGACCTGTATTATTCTGGGGTTTTTGTTTAGTTTAGAGATAGGGCGTGGAAACAGGCTCCTCGGCCTACCAAGTCCCTGCCAATCAGCAATCACCCGTTATCCCAGAGCTGCTTCCTACGCACTCGGGACAATTGACCATTTACAGAAGCCAATTAACCTACAAACCTGCACGTCTTTGAGATGTGGGAGGAAACCGGAGCAACCGGATAAACCCATGCAGCTCCATACAGACAGCACCCGTGGTCAGGATCGAACCTGGGTCTCTGACGCTGAAAGGCAACAACTCTACCGCTATGCCACTGTGTTTGCCTCATTCTTAAAAGTCCCAAGCTCATTGATGGCAATAGAGGGTTCCGTTTTTTGGCAAGGTGTTGCTGTAAAGAAAAAATATGATATTGGTGGGCAGTTGCCAAAAGAAAACTGGGGAACTGGCTATAGACAGTCATGAGGTCTTTGGTAAGAAAATTGGATGGGTAGGATCATTGTAAATGAGTGCCTTCAAAAGGCTACATGCAGCACTTTTCACAGAGAGAATAGATAGATAGCGAATAGTGAAAATTGAAAGGCCTGGATAGAGTGAATGAAGGAGTTAACTATTAACAACCAGTTGAGTGGATAGAAGCTGTATCCATTGCACATTTATGGGTGCTTCCCTATGGGAAGGTTATGAAGTTATAGCCAGAAAAGGTTTACACAAATGATGTGAGCATCAACAGTATACAACATAGATCATAGAACATTACAGCACAAGAAAACAGAGTGAACATAAAGGGTACACAAAAAGCTGGAGAAACTCAACGGGTGCAGCAGCATCTAAGGAGCGAAGGAGATAGGCGATGCAGACCCTTCTTCAGACTGGTCAGGGATCAGGGAAACGAGAGATATAGACGGCGATGTGGAGAGATAAGGAACAATGAGTGAAAGATATGCAAAAAAAGTATCGGTGATAAAGGGAACAAGCCATTGTAAGCTGTTTGTGGTGTGAAAATGAGAAGCTGGTGCGACTGGGGTGGGGATAGAGATAGAGGGAATGCCAGGGCCCGAGGGCTGAGGGAGAGGTGGGAAGGGGGGAGACAGCAAGGGTTAACAGAATTGAGAAAATTCAATATTCAAGCCCAAAGGATGCAGACTCCCCAAGCGGAATATGAGGTGCTGTTCCTCCAGCTCGGTGTTGCTCACTCTGGCCGTGGAGGAGGCCCAGGACCGAGAGGTCAGATGTGGAATGGGGAGGGGGAGTTGAAGTGCTGAGCCACCGGGAGGTCGGGTTGGTTATTGCGGACCGAGCGGAGGTGTTCGGCGAAGCGATCGCCAAGCCTCCGCTTGGTCTCACCGATTAGATCATCTGGCATCTGGAGCAGCGGATGCATAGATGAGGTTGGAGGAGGTGCAGGTGAACCTCTGTCGGACCTGGAAGGACTGCTTGGGTCCCTGAAAGGAGTGGAGGGGGGAGGTGAAGGGACAAGTGTTGCATTTCTTGCGGTTGCAAGGGAAAGTGCCTCTTTGCGGAAGGCATTGTGGCGGGTGGAGGGGTCATGTTGGAGGTGGCGAAACTGGCGGAGGGACTATATGTTGTATTTGCCGGCTGTGGGGTGAAAGGTGAGGACCAGGGGGACTCTGCCTGTTTGCGAGTGGGGGAATGGGGAGCGAGGGCAGTGTTGCGGGGTATGGAGGAGACCCTGGTGCGAGCCTCATCAATAGTGGGGGAGGGGAATCCCTGTTCTCTGACCATTTGTGATGACCTGGTGTGGAACACCTCATCCTGGAGCAGATGCGGCGTAGACGGAGGAATTGGGAATAGGGATGAGTCCTTATAGGAAGCAGGGTGGGAGGAAGAGTAGTCAAGGTAGCTGTGGGAGTCAGTAGGTCAGAGTGAACATAGATGCTTCGGCCCTTTGAGACAGCACGGCCATTCAATATGATCATGGCTGATCATCCATAATCAGTATCCCATTCCTGCTTTCTCCCCATATCCCTTGATTCCGTTAGGCCTAAGAGCTAAATGTAACTCTTGAATACATCCAGTGAATTGGCCTCCACTGCCTTCTGTGGCAGAGAATTGCACAGATTCACAACTCTCTGGGTGAATATGTTTTTCCTCATCTCATTCCTAAATGACCACCGGGTGATGCCGTGAGAGGCAGCCTCGCCAACGGCCTGTCTTGTCCTTTTCTTCTTTCTTGTTTTTAGTCCATTTTATCTGTATGCTTTAGTTGATCTTTAGTGTCTGATTTATGTGGGTGGGTGTGGGGGGGGTTGGAGTGGGTGACACTTTTTAAAATCCCTTCCCCCGATGGAGATGCGACTTTCTCTGTCCCCATCGCGGCTTTAACATCGTGGAGCTGGCGGTCCCTTTGTTAGGGATCATCTGCGGGAGCTCCAACCACAGAAGCTTTGACCGCCCCGATCGCGGGAGCCTCGATCGCTCCGTTGCGGGGGAGCTTCGATCGCCGACTGTGGATGTTTCGATCGCCCCGGAGAAAAGGAGGAAGAAGGTAAAAGCTATTTGCCTTCCATCACAGTGGGGAATGCGAGGTCACCGAAAGCAAGATGGACGTGCTGCCTGCGCTGGCGGGGAGTCGGAAGGATTTCCGCGAGTGCGGTGGTTTCAGGGACGTCGCGCCACGAGAGCGTCCTGGAGTCTGGTGCGAGTGCGGACGGCTTTCCAACTGTCCGGGCAGACAGCGATTGTAGTGAGAGCGACAAACGGTCGGTGCAACTCTGGTCACAGCACGGTGTAGGAGCCAGACATTGGACTGATGGCTGTGGGTCTCCGATTTTGCTGTATTCCTTGGGATACAGATGCTAGATGCTTTCATGAGAGAGTTAGATAGAGCTCTTAAAGATAGCGGAGTCAGAGCATCTGGCTAGGAGTCAGGGCATATGAGGAGAAGGCAGGAACGGGGTACTGATTGTGGATGATCAGCCATAATCATATTGAATCGCCAATACTGGCTCGAAGGGCCGAATGGCTTACTCCTGCACCTATTGTCTATTGTGTCTCACATGCCATGTTTATGTTTAATTTGATGTAATATTGTGTCTTGTTGCTTTTTTAGGTATGACTGTATGGTAAATCTAAATTTAATAGTAAGATTAAAGGAGAACTTACCAGTTTGAAGTTTGATCTTTATTTTATGGGGAGTTACGATGAGGGACTACGTGAAGAACCCCGTCCAGCCGCACGTGCGTCAATCTTCAAAGCAGCGGTGTGAAATCACAGGTAATAGTGACTGAAGTATAATAGTAAGATAACAAAAGACTAGAACTACCAGATGACAATTATGAGGATTGGGAGCGGAGGGCATGTAGTCCCTCATCGTAACTCCTCATAAAATAAAGATCAAACTTCAAACTGATAAGTTCTCGTTTAATCTTACTATTTTACTTCGAAGTCACATGAGTGACTACGTGAAGATTTCAAAGCTCCGTGATTTCATGCCATGAGAAACGAGTCTACACAACCACAACTGCTTCATTGACAAATGAGGGAAAAACATTCATAATGCATACAGTCATGACATAGATTTAAAACATGCTGATGCTGTTTAAATGAAGTAATAATAATATTCACACCACTCACCCGGATGGAAAACTATAACTAGAACTTAAAATAAAGTTGACAAATACCCCAGGTCTAGCAATAGGTTATTATAAAATGTTTGGAGATTCGTTCGTTGGACCATGCTGCAGCTGTAAGGATGTGGTCCAGTGGGACATAAATACCCTTGCTGCTGATGTTGTAGCAGCCCTGGTAGAATGTGATCTGAAATTAGTATGTACTCCTGCATAAACCAAACACCGTTTTATCATCTGGAGTGGCCTGAACAGATACGTTCTTCTAGGTTTTGTGACTAACAACATTGCTAGTTCAGAGCCTCGAAGGCTCTTGGTGACCTTGACGTATTGTTGTATATGTGTGTACTCACATTACCAAAGGTCCCCTGGCATGCCTTTAATTTTTTGGGACCTGACACACCTTCTGCTCTGCTTAAGTAATTATAAACAAAAAATATTATATATTATTATTTACAGATGTAATCATCCTGTACCGCCGCAATTATGTAGCGACTGAACCTATTGCGCTAAACCAGCGCCAGAAGGATAACTACCTTATGAGTTTCGGCCAAAGTTAAAAATGGTCTTTCACCAGGGAGCCCCGTAGGGTTTATAGATAAGTGAAGAATTGGTAAGTCATGCAAATCTTCTCCACCTCCAAGCTAGGCTGTAGATGATATTTTTCTGCAATTTCCCATCTTAGGGCCATTATGAAGCATCATAAAAGACCTTTTCTCCTTGGAATATCTTTCGCCAATGAAATATTTACCAAACAAGTTTCACTACAACACCAATTCTGGAGCAATACTGAATACTGTTTGTCCATCATTGCCACCATCATAATGACTTTGGCATAGCTTTTCAGCCGGTAATAACAAAGTTGTGTTAACATTGACCTACATGGCACTTTACAGTTTACCATTTAGCAGGATGACAGTTCTCCCACTTGCACAGCTGAATCACATCTATTATATTGCCAATTAGTCTTAATGAATAGAAGGCTGTTACAGGAGTCTATTGACTGCAATCTGTTGCCCAGGCCGGCGTCAACAGCCAATTGAATAGCTAAAGGTAAATCCCAATGTCCAACAAGTCTATTTGATAACAACTTAATCTTAACTGGATAGAGGAACCCAATTTCTCAAATATAGTTTGAGATTTAAAACAGTGGATTTTAGCAAAATACTGCGTTAAAATATCATTGAGACAATACATAACCAGTGTTTTTGAACTCTGAGTAGTCCTCTTTGAATGCTTTCCTGTCATCATTCTGTTATATTGCCTTATCATAGCAATGCCTCCTCCAAATATCCCCCATGATCATGTAAATTGGAATACACTATAAAATCAGTTGTTAATCAGCCATCTTTCATAATGAACAGGCCACGCCTGCCATCATTTCCTGTCTACCGTGAATGGCATCTCTGGCCCAATTTCCGAGCCAGTCTTGCAAGACAATCCTGGCCATGATACTGAGCCTGCCCAATTCCAACCTACTTGGAATGCTAGTATTGTCCAGTTTTACATTGTTAGACCCCTCGAAGTAGATGGTAATGTCTCAATCATTTGTACTGCACAAGCAAGTGTACATCTTACAAATTTGTAAGTGGTCCCTTAGTTGTAGAGTAGCACAGGTAGAGTGCGTGGAACCTCTGGCCAGCTTCCATGCTGTCACCAGCTTCAGTGAACTGCTTACTGTCGATGAAGACGTGGGGTGCGTGGTCGCCGAAACTGTAAAGCCTTACTCTGTTGTTGGCCTTACTTGGTCCAATAGCTTGTGCTTCGTCCTCCAGGTTTCCCCAATGAAATAGGTCTTACCTCAATAGAAAATTCGGCGGCCGGCTCTAATGTCCCACTGATAGCGGTGTTCACTGCATATGTGTTGGGATGGCAACCTTGCTGCCAGGCATGGTACCTCTGGCACGTGCCCTTCATCCCTTGGGCATGCTCCACGGCTATACCCTCAGACTCGGCGTCAGATTACACTGACCCCGCATGCTCTCCTCTTACATGAGGGAGACATTAAGCAGCCCTGCTACAAGGCGCTGCTGGCGCGGCTTCCGCAATACGCCGACTTGCCATGGACCCGGCGCCAGACTAAGACTGACCCAGCGGCGTCCATGCCTTGAGGTATGCTGCTCTGCAATACCTCCAACTTCAGGGCCAGAACAAAACTGCCCCAGTAAGCTCACCTCCTTCATGAGTGAGGCATTATGCAGCCCTTCTACGGGTGCTGCTGCCACATTAAGCAGCCCTGCTACAAGGCACTGCTGGCGCAGCCTTTCCCATAGGCCACACTGCCATAGGCTTGGCATCGCCACTAAGCAGCCCTGTTTAAGGTGCTGCTGGCGCGGGCTCTCACATTGACCCGCGCTGGCACAACTCCTGCTGTAGGGGTGTATCTAGATGGAGCCTCCTCTCCATTAGGAGCTCCACCCTGGCCAACCTCCAAATTTTTTCACATTCCCAGAGGGGAAACCTCCCGGCATCTGGGCTGACCATTTTTGTCGGCTGTCCCCATATCCTGGGGACCACTGCAGTTTGGGAACCGCATTGCTGCTGGATTTCCCCTCACCGGGAACCCCAGCATCCATATACATATCTGCGGTAACCCTCCCAGCACCTGGACTGACCGTTCAGGTCAGTTTAACCCCATATCCTGGGACTACTGCGGTCTGGGAACGGCATACTATTGGATTTCCCCTCCCCGGGAACCCAACGTCTAGAGTTACTGACCCTTTTATCAGTGACTCCGATTGCGAAACCCGACATTCGCCAGCTCCCCGCTCCCGCGGTCGGACCAGGGTTTCCCCACAGCCCTTAGCTGGTTCCCCCATTGGCCGTCGCAAAGCATCCAGCAAAAACCTCTGAAAACCGAGGTTCCTGCAGGAGACCTAAAACACGTAAGAAATACAACTTACCTGAAGTTTAAACTTACCGCTGGAGGAGCTCTTTTGCTCCAACCGGTCGCCTGCACCAATGCGTCTGACGTAATGACGCACGTGCGGTTGGACGGGGTTCTTCACATAGTCACTCACGTGGCTCCGAAGTGAAATTGTACCTTAGGGTACACGTGGCAATAAAGGACTATTGAACGATTGAACTAAATGGTCATCCCCTTATTCTTAAGCTGTTACCCCCAGTTCTGGACTCCCCCAACCGGGGGAACAGGCCCTTCAACCCACAATATCCCGACCTGACATGATGCCAAGTTAAACTAATCTCCTCTGCCGACATGTGATCCATATCCCTCCATTCCCTGCATATCCACGTGCCTATCTAAAAACATCTTAAATACCCCAATCATATCTGCCTTAACCACCACCCCTGGAAGCATGTTCCAGGTATCCACCACTATCTGTATCATAAACTTGCCCATCTCCTTTAAACTTTGTGCCTCTCACCTTAGGTCGGCAGGGGCGCTGCGAATCGGCTGCCCTGCCAGCAGCATGTTCGCTATTTCCACTTCTTTTGTTTTGTTTTAGTGTGTCCAAGTGTTTGTTTAGTTGTCTCTCGGTGGGTCTTGTGTGGGGGGTGGTGGGGAGGGGAAAGGGGGAAAACGTTTTTGGTCGCCCGCTCGACAGAGAGGCGAGTATTTTCATGCCGCCTCCCAATGCGGCCTGGATTGGAGTGGCCTTTCCTGGAGTCGGGCCCGGAGCTCAGCAGCTAGGGCGCAGCGTGGACCTCTCCATCGTGGAGCGGGCTAACTCTTGCCGGGGGTTGCCAGAGGGGAGTGCTCCGATCGCTGGCCTGGTGACTTTGGCACGATGGGGCCGTAGTCTGTGGAGCTTCTAGCCGCGGGTGCGGCTTGGACTTACCATCTGGAGCCTGGAATCCCTCGCCGGGGATCGCCAGAGAAGAGCACCGATCGGCGGCCTGCGGCCTATAACATCCTGAAGCCGCGTTCTCCGGTAGGAAAGTGCCAATTCAGGACCTCCAAGCCACGGTGTGTGTTCGACCGTCCCGAAGTCGGAGTTTCAATCATCCCGACTGGGGGCCTCACCATCCGGCAGTCCGTAGCGGCGATTACGGAGGGGTTATGGCCCCGACCACAGGTGAACAAAGGAGGAGGACTGGCTGAACTTAGTTGCCTTCCACCACCGTGAAGAATGATGTGGTGCATGTTTGTGTTAAATTTTATTATGTATTTTGTGTTATTTTTAAGTGTATCGCTGCTGGAAAATTCATTTCACTGCACCTTCGGGTGTGTGTGATGAATAAAATTGACTGACTTTGACATAGCTGGGGACCACGACAGAAGCCTGCTCGTGACGATCTCCGGATACGACGACACGATGCACTCTGTGATGCGTCGGGCGACCAATTCTGTCAACATGTTGGACAACGACGGAAGCCAACAGCAAGCTATGAAACTTATAGCTATGATCGCTAGTATTTGGCTGTTCTATCCTGGAAAGAAAGGTTTGACTGTCTATCCTATGTACATGGGTTAACCTGGTTTAATTTAGTTTAGTTTTGTTCAGTATAGAGATACAGTGCGGTAACAGGCCCACCGAGTCTGCATCTACTGGCGATCACCAAACATTAACACTATCCTACGTACGCTAGGGACAATTTACAATTATAACAAGCCAATTAACCTACAAACCTATACGTCTTTGGAGTGCGGGAGGAAACTGGAGATCTCGGAGAAAACTCACACAGAACATACAGACTCCGTACAGACAAGCACCTGTAGTCAGGATCGAACCTGGGTCTCTGGCACTGTAAGGGGCAGCAACTCTAGCTCTGCGCCACCATAAACCTACCTGAACCTCGTCCGATGCAGCAAAGACCCACAATTTGTAATCTTAAATCTGTGTACAAAATCTATTTCCAAGCAAGAAAAGATAATTTTCTAAAGCTAAGCTCTAATCTTAGAAGCTAAAGCATTTGTCTGCAATAATTGCAATCCAATATTGCAGATCTCAGTAGCAAATATTGTGTTCAACGCTGCCATCTGGTGGCGAAAGAGCAAACCTTCACATTATTCTTTAAAAAAGTCTGCCAATCTGGATCGCGTTATTTGCATCACTGTTTGCTGACCCGCAGTGCTTGGTTTCAAAAGCACATTTTAAAATATTACTCTGCTCCCCAATGTTCACTGTGGGAGGCACGGTGGGGCAACAGCAGAGCTGCTGCCTTACAGCACCAGAGACCCGGGTTTGATCCTGACTACGGGTGCTGTCTACAGGTGCAGCAGGCAGTGAAGAAGCAAATGGCATCTTGGCCTTTATAACAGGAGGACTCGAATATAGGAGCAAAGAGGTCCCTTCTGCAGTTGTACAGAGCCCTAGTAAGCCCACACCTGGAGTATTATGTACAGTTTTGGTCCCCTCATTTGAGGAAGGACATTCTTGCCATTGAGGGAGTGCAGCGTAGGTTTACAAGGTTAATTCCCGGGATGGCGAGACTGTCATATGCTGAGAGAATGGAGCAGCTGGGCTTGTAGTTGCTTAGGAGCACTGTGGAGTTTAGAAGGATGAGAAGGGATTTCATTGAAACATATAAGATTGTTAAGGGTTTGGACACGCTAGAGGCAGGAAACATGTTCCCGATGTTGGGGGAGTCCAGAACCAGGGGACACAGTTTAAGAATAAGGAGTAAGCCATTTAGAACGGAGATAAGGAAACACTTTTTCCCACAGAGAGTTGTGAGTGTGGAATTCTCTGCCTCAGAGGGCGGTGAAGGTGGGTTCTCTGGATGCTTTCAAGAGAGAGCTAGATAGTGCTCTTAAAGATAGCAGAGTCAGGGTGTATGGGGAGAAGGCAGGAACGGGGTACTGATTGGGGATGATCAGCCATGTTCACGTTGAATGGCGGTGCTGGCTCGAAGGGCCGAAAGGCCTACTCCTGCACCTATTGTCTATTGTCCATTGTCTATTGTATCGGAGTTTGTACGTTCTTCCCATGACCTGCGTGGGTTTTCCCCAGGAGTTTCGGCTTCTTCCCGCACTCTAAAGGCATACAGGTTTGCAGGTGAATTTGCTAGGTTAAATTGTAAATTGTCCCGAATGTGCAGGATAGCGTTAATTTGCGGGGATCGCTGGTCAGTGCAGACTCAATGGGCCAAAGGGCCTGTGTCCGCGCTGTGACTATAAACTAAACGACCTTCGGCCCACCAAGACTACACTGACTATTGATCACCCACTAACGCCAGTTCTATGTTATCCCACTTTAGCATCCACTCCCTACCCACAAGAGGCCAATTAACCTACAAAATATCACACATCGTTGGGTGTGGGCGGAAACCGTAGCACCCAGGTGGTCACAGGGAAAACGTGCAAACTCCATGCAGACATCACCCAAGGTCAAAATCAAACCAAGTGTAGCGGCAGATTTTCATATCTTTCAGATAATTTGCACCCTAGCTGCTAAATGGATGAGAATGGTTGAAGGGGGTGTCTTCGAAACGCATGAGAGCTCACTCACAGAGACCTTCAGAGCTTCTTCTGGCTCGTTACTACAATCTTCATCGAACTCCAGCTTATTACTTTAAACATTAGAAAACTCATCGTGTCTCAGTAACACTGGCATGATCTCGCACGGACCCCGCATGTGGCCTGCATGGTCGAAGGGTTAATCGCCTCTCCAAACTAATCTAAAAACGAAACTTCTGCGCAAGCATCTTAGCTCCAAACACACCCAAAAACACGTCATAAACTTTATTAGTTTATTTATTCATGTGTGTGTATATATTTATATATGGTATATGGACACACTGATCTGTTTTGTAGTAAACGCCTTCTATGTTCTGTGTGCTGATGCAAAGCAAGAATGTCATTGTCCTTTGAGGGACATATGACAATAAACTCACTTGAACTTGAACTTGAACTAAACAATATAACGGGCAGTCTTAAACTTAAGGCACATGCCATCATCAATGACATGCAAAATAAGCCAAAAGGCCACTACACCTAGGTCACTGGCGCTGTAAGGCAGCAGCTCTACCAGCTGGGCCACTGTGTCATCCTTAAGAACTTGAACTTCCCATAATAACTTCATAATTCTAAATAATGAATAATATGAGCAAAAAATATTATCAGAATTCAAAAATATGAACTAATATTAGTCTTCATTTTCTTAATCATTGTTCGTAGCTGTCCAGATAAAACATTATTTGTACCGAGCAGAGGTTATTTATCTATAAATTTGCTGTTAGTAGATCCGACAGATGTCCACAGATAGTCAGTTTCCATTTGCCAATTTGAACACATGATTCATCACTTAATCACACTAATCACAAGATGACATTTCATGCTTTTCCAGCCGCGACCACTAATATCATTAAAAAAACACAAATATGTCATCAGCGACATTTATTAACTTCTTTTTCTTAAGGGAATTTAAGTTGAAGTAACGTGATCATTGGGAGTGGAAGGTAGACAAAAATGCTGGAAAACTCAGCGGGTGAGGCAGCATCTAATGAGCGAAGGAATAGGCGACGTTTCGGGTCGAGACCCTTCTTCAGACTGATGTGGGGGAGGAGGTTGCGGGAAAAAGAAAGGCAGAGACAGTAGCTTGAGGGAGAGCTGGGAAGGGGAGGGGAAGGAAGTAGAAAGCAAGGACTACCTGAAATTGGAGAGGTCAGTGTTCATACCGCTGGGGTGTAAACTACCCAGGCGAAATATGAGGTGCTGCTCCTCCAATTTGCGGTGGGAACCGCTCTGGCCATGGAGGAGGCCCAGGACAGAAAGGTCAGATACGGAAGGGGAGGGGTAGTTGAACTACAGAGAGAGATCAGGTTGGTTATTGCGAACTGAACGGAAGTGTTGGGCGAAGTGACCTCCCCTGGCACTTTCCCTTGCAACCGCAGGAAATGCTACACTTGTTGCTTTACTCCATCCAAGGACCCAAGCAGTCTTTCCAGGTGAGGCAGAGATTCACCTGCACCTCCTCCAACCACATCTGTATACATGTGTATATATTTATATTATTTATTTATATAATGGTATATGGACACACTGATTTGTTTTGTAGTCAATGCCTACTATGTTCTGTTGTGCTGAAGCAAAGTAAGAATTTCCCATTCCGAATCCGACCATTTTTATCCTGGGCCTCCTCCATGGCCAGAGCGAGTCCTACCGCAAATTGGAAGAGCAGCACCTCAAACAGCGGTATGAACATTGAATTCTCCAATTTCAGGTAGTCCTTGCTTTCTCCCTCGTTCCCCTCCCATTCCCAGCTCTCCCACAGCCTACTGTCTCCGCCTCTTCCTTTCTTTTTCCCGCCCCTGCCCCCGCCCCACATCAGTCTGAAGAAGGTTCTCGACCCAAAACGTCACCTATTCCTTTGCTCCATAGATGCTGACTCAACCGCTGAGTTTCTCCAGTACTTTTGTCTACCTTCGATTTTTCCAACATCTGCAGTTCTTTCTTAAACATCGTAAAAGTGGAAGAAGGTTTTTTGATGAATTGTTCAATAAAAACACCTGTACCTCCACTGTTACAACATCCAGTGATTCATTCAGCAGGATAGACAGCGTCTCTGGAGAGAAGGAATGGGTGACGAAGGGTGACGAAACGTCATGAGCTACCAGAAGAGGTAGTTGCGGTTGGTATTATAACAACATTTAAATGACATTTGGGAAAGTACATGGATAGGCAAGGTTTAGAAGAATATGGGCCAAACACAAGCAGGTGGGTTTAGTGTGGATGGGGCATCTTGATCGGCCCACTAAATCCGCGCTTACCAGCAATCCCTGCATACTAACACAAGCCCTATCCTACACACGCTAGGGACAATTTACATCTATACCAAGCCTATTAGCTGACAAATCTGTACGTCTTTGGGATGTGGGAGGAAACCGGAGGATACCAGACTGATTCCTGGGATGGCACGACTTCCATATGAAGAAAGACTGGATAGACTTGGCTTGTACTCGCTGGAATTTAGAAGATTGAGGGGTGATCTCATAGAGACTTATAAAATTCTTAAGGGTTGGACAGGCTAGATGCCGGAAGATTGTTCCCGATGTAGGGGAAGTCCAGGACAAGGGGTCACAGTTTAAGGATAAGGGGGAAGTCTTTTAGGACCGAGATGAGAAAATCGTTTTTCACACAGAGAGTGGTGAATCTGTGGAATTCTCTGCCACAGAAGGTAGTTGATGCCAGTTTGTTGGCCATATTTAAGAGGGAGTTGGATGTGGCCCTTGTGGCTGAAGGGATCAGGGGGTATGGAGAGAAGGCAGGTACAGGATACTGAGTTGGATGATCAGCCATGATCATATTGAATGGCGGTGCAGGCTCGAAGGGCCGAATGGCCTGCTCCTGCACCTAATTTCGATGTTTCTATGTTTCTATGTTTCTATGAAATATAGGGAGAACACGCAAAATACACACAGGCAGCACCTGAGATCAGGATCAAGCCTGGGTCTCTGGTGCTGTGAGGCCACAGCTCTACTAGCTGCACCACTGTGTCACCCTAATTGATCCTGGAGGGATCATCTCTGGAGGGAAGGAATGGGTGGCGTTTTGGGTCGAGACTCTTCAGACCTAGTCTTCAGGTCTAAAGTATGGTCTCGGCACGAAACGTCAACCTTTCCAGAGATGCTGCCTGTTTTGTGCGTGAGAGCTTGTGCGCGTTCCGCAAGCAACGAGACGGTAATAAATAAAATGTGCTTCTCGTTGTCAACAGTTCATAATTGCCCAGTTAACATTACAGAGTTCAAATTAAATGACCAATAGGTTAACTTTGTTCATGCCCACATTCAGTTTAGATGTCCCCAATCCAAAATATTCTTCAAAAAATTAGATTCTGATATTACAAACTTCATATGGGATTATAAATCACACAGAATTAAATAAAAACACTTGTGTAAATCTAAAGAATCCGGGGGACTGACACTCCCTAACTAATTGTATTATTATTGGGCAGTGAATATTAAAAATATAATCTACTGGTTGGACAGTTCTGCCCAACAGGTAGATTGGATAAGAATGGAGAAAGAGGATTGTTCCCCCTTATAATATAGGAGTGATCCTTCTTTCCCCGATAAAACTGAACAATGTAATATACAAGAAGAATCCAATTATTCATAATATAATATGAAGTTGGAAACAAATAAAATTAACTTTAAAATTAAGAAAATTATCGCTTCTTTCTCCAATAGCTAATAATCCCTCATTCAAACCATCCATTATTGATAAAACGTTTATCCATTGGGAAAGAATAGGAATTAAAACGATGGGAGATATGTATAAAATGGGAACATTTTTATCATTCCAACATCTACAACTAAAATATAATTTGAAAAGTAATCAATATTTCAAATACCTTCAAATTCAAGATTATTTGAAAAAGTATATACAAGGATATCAAACTTTAACCCCAGATCTATTGGAGGAAGGAATAAATAGAAAGGCAGAATCAAGCAATTTAATCTTACATATAATATAATTCTAAATATAGAAACACCAACGACAGAGACAATTAGAAGAGACTGGGAACAAGAGTTATTGATACAAATTCCGAACGATAGATGGGATAAAATTTTATTATATGTAAACAAATGTTCAATGAATGTAAGACATAACCTAATTCAATTTAAAATTTTACATAGATTATATTATTCAAAAATAAGACTGAATAAAATATTTTCAAATGTTTCCCCCATCTGCGACAAATGTCTAACTCAAAATGCCACTATAGCACATTCCTATGTCTCTTGTACAAAACTGTATACATTTTGGAATGAAATTTTTGGAATTTTTACAAAACTATTTAACACAAAATTGAACCCCAATATCGAATTGATTATCTTTGGATTAATGGAAGAGGGAAGTAACCTAATTATATTCCAAGAAGCTTTTCTTAATTATGGTCTAATAACAGCGAAAAAACTTATACTTAAATTTTGGAAAAACGCACCTACGCCAACATTCAAAATGTGGATCTCAAACATGTCTGAAACGCTACATCTTGAAGAAATGAGATTCCTCTTACTAGACAAAGTAGACCAATTCTTAAAGATTTGGTCTCCGTTTATCACCTTTTTACAACCATATGGTGCAACATAACATAACCTTAGAAATTAAATGGTTTAGAACTGGGTGACGGATGGGTAAAAATATGAGATAGGTAGATCTCTCTTTTTTTTACCTTTTCCTTTTCTTTCAATCTTTTAACTTCTCATCTCTGTCCTTTATTTCTTTTGTTTTCTGTTTCTACTTGCTTGTCTATCTATTCTGACACTCTTTATTTCTTTAAAAAAAAATTTAAAAAAAAGAAAAAAAAAAAAGAAAAAGATGTCCCCAATCCAAATTTCAGGTCCTAAGAGGGCGGCACAGTGGCTGAGCTAACTCAACTATTCAACACGGTAGCGTAGCTGCCTTACAGCGCCAGAGACCCGGGTTCGATCCTGACTACGGGTGCTATCTGTAAGGAGTTTGTACGTTCTCCCCGTGACTCGTGTGTGCTATCTTCGGCAGCTTCGGTTTCCTCCCACACTCCAAAGACATACAGGTTTGCAGGTTAATTGGCTTTGGTAAAATTATAAATTGTCCCTAGAGTGTACGATGGTGTTGGTGTACAAGGTGATCACTGGTCGGCGTGGACTTGGTGGACCGAAGGGCCTATTTCCACGCTGGATCTCTAACGTCCAAGTCCAAAGGTTTGGATGACACTACAGATATTCAATGGTACTGCTTAATCTTATGCACAAAAGTTTATATCTTATATATATTAGAGTAATGCCCCTGTCCCACTTAGGAAACCTGAATAGAAACCTCTGGAGACGTTGCGTCCCACCCAAGGTTTCCGTGAGGTTCGCAGAGGTTTTTGTCCTCCGGCAACCACCTAGCATCGCAACCGACTTCGACTAAAAAATTACCGATTTTTAAAACGGAAACCACTTTCGACCATTAGGGTGATTGACAAAAACCTCCGAGAACCTCCGGGAACTGTATGGAAACCTTGCGTGGGGCGCAAAGTCTCCAGAGGTTTCCGTTCAGGTTTCCTAAGTGGGACAGGGGCATAAGTGCGACATGGGCATAAATGGGACAGGGGCATAACTGAGCGGGTTACTCTTATAGTTACTATGGTAGGCAAAAATGCTGGAGAAACTCAGCAGATGAGGCAGCATTTATGGTGCCTACTGGACGCTGCCTCACCCGCTGAGTTTCTCCAGCATTTTTGTTTATGCTCCATAGATGCTGCCTCACCCGCTGAGTTTCTCCAGCATTTTTGTTTATGCTCCATAGATGCTGCCTCACCCGCTGAGTTTCTCCAGCATTTTTGTCTATCTTCAATTTTTCCAGCATCTGGAGTTCTTTCTTAAACTTATAGTTACTATATTCAACGTCTGTCCATGGCATATCATTGTTTCAAAATTGCATCGTAGCACTGCCCTGCAATTTGCTCTGAATGATATATTAGATGTACTATGAAAGCCAATGCAAAATTCAATACAAGCCGAGAGACTATATGCCTATCCTTACTGTGGAGAGAGTTAATAACTTTTTGGAAGATATATAGTCCGAAAGTCACAGAGCACGGAACAGGCCCTTCAGCCCAACTTGTCCATGCCGATCAAGGTGCCCCATTTGCTCCAGTCCCACCTGCCCATGTTTGGCCCAGATTCCTCTAAACCTTTCCTATCTATGCACGTTCCCAGATATCCTTTAAACGTTGGTTTAGTACCTGCTGCAACTACCTCTTCTGGTTGCTCGCTCCATATACCCATCACCCTCTGTGTGAAAAAGTTGCCCCTTGGTTTGTTGGCCTCTGAAAATTATTCCTCGTAGATAGGGAACAGATGCAAACGTGGGATAACATAGAACTAGTGTTAACGGGTGATCGATGGGCAACATGGACTAAATGGGCCGAAGGGCCTGGTTCCATACTGTATCTATCAATCAATGCATCACTGGATGTGCAGAAAAGAACTGCAGATGCTGGTTTAAACCGAGGATAGACTCAAAATGCTGGAGTAACTCAGCGGGACAGGCAGCATCTCTGGAAAGAAAGAATGGTTGACCTTTCGGGTCGAGAATCTTCTTCACCCATTCCTTCTCTCCAGAGATGCTGCCTGTCCCACTGTGTGAATCACTGGATGTTGCAACAGTGGAGGTACAGGTATGTTTATTGACCGATTCATCAAAAAAGCTTCTTCCATTTACAATGATCACGTTACTTCAGCTTAAGTTCCCTTGACTAAAGAAGTTAATAAATGGCGCTGATGACAGTTTTGTGTTTTTTTGATGATATTAGTGGTCGCGGCTGAAAAAATATGAAATGTCATCTTGTAAGCGATGAATCATGTCTTCAAATTGTCAAATGGAAACTGACTATAGACATCTTAAGGATCTATTAACCGCAGATGTATAGATAAATAGATCTCTACTGAGTACAAATAACTTTTTATCTGGACCGCTACGAACAATGATTAAGAAAATGAAGCCTAATATTACAGTTCGTATTTTTGTATTCTGGTAATATTTTTTCCTCATATTAGAATTACGAAATTATTATAAGAAGTTCAAGTTCTTAAGGGTGGCACAGTGGCACAGCTGGTAGAGTTTGATCCTGACCTTGGGTGCTATCTGTGTGGAGTTTGCACGTTCTCCCTGTGACTCCCCGGGTATCCTCTGGGAGCTCCGGTTTCCTCCCACAACCGAAGATGTGTGAATTTAAATTCTCTGTAAATTGTTCTTGTCGGTGGGGAGTGGATGCTAAAGTGGGATAACATAGAACAGGCGTTAATGGGTGATCAGTGGTCTGAGTGAAAAAGTTGCCCCTCAGGTTTATATTAAATCTTTCCCCACTCACCTTAAACCTATATCCTCTGCTTCTTAATTCCTCCACTCATAAGTTTATAAATTCATAAGTGAGAGGAGCAGAATTAGGCCAAGTCTACTCCGCCATTTAATCATGGCTGATATATCGCTCCATCCTAACCCCATTCTCCTGCCTTTTCCTCTTGACACCCGTACTAATGAAGAAGCTATCTATCTCAGCCTTGAAAATATCCGTTGACGTGGCCTCCACACCCTTCTGTGGTAATGAATTCCACAGATTAACCACCACCATCTGACTAAAGGGTGGACTCCGGCAGAAGACTCTGTGCATCTACCCTCTGTATTCCCCTCATGATCTTTTACTCCCCTATAAGATTACCCCTCATCCTTATGCGTTCCAAAGAATAAAGTCTTGACCTGCCCAACCTCTCCCTATTGTAGCTCTGGCCCTCAAGTCCTGACAACATCCTCGTACCATCTCTGATGATCTATCTTGGATACAGCACATTGGTGCCATCACAAAGAAAGCTGACCAACGTCTCCACTTCCTTGGACGTTTGTGGAGATGTTTTAGTGCCCGACACTCCACAGGTTGTATGGTAGAGAGGTTGCATTATGGCCTGGCCCAGTCATTGAAATGCTGAAGAACGCCGGAGGCCACAGAAAATGGTGGACATTGCGTGGTCCACCGCGAGTGTTGACCTCCCCCACCATCAAAGATATCTATAGAAAGTGCCGTCTCAAGAGCGCGTTGACTCATGAGCAGGAATTTCTTTACTCAGTGGGTGGTGCATCTGTGGAATTTATTGCCACAGAAGGCTGTGGAGGCCAGGTCAAAGCCGATTTTTAAGGAGAAGATAGATAGATTCTTGATTAGCACAGGTGTTGGGGATTATGGGGAGAAGGCAGGAGAATGGGGTTGGGAGGGACATTATAGATCACTCATGGGTTTGAAGAAGGGTGTCGACCCGAAACGGCACCCATTCCTTCTCTCCAGAGATGCTGCCTGCCCCGCTGAGTTACTCCAGCATTTAATGTCTACCTTTAATTTAAACCAGCATCTGCAGTTCCTTCCCTCATCGATCACTCATGAATGGGTGGTGCAGCGGTCGAGTTGCTGCCTTTCAGTGCTAGAGACCGGGTTTGATCCTGATTTATAGGCGCTGGCTGTATGGTGTGTTTGTACGTTCTCGCCGTCACCTGCTTGCGTTTTCCCCGGGAGCTCCGTATTCCCACACTCCAAAGCCGTGCAGGTTGGTAGGTGGTTTGGCTGGGTAAAATTGTAAATTGTCCCTAGTGTATGTAGGATAGTGCTAATGTGCAGGGATCGCTGGTCGGTGTGGACTCGTGAGCTGAAGGGCCTGTTTCTGCGCTGTATCTCCAAACTAAACAAAACTAAGGTCAACAGCATCGTTCGAGTTTCAAATGATTTGCTGATGAAGGATCCTTACCAGCCGGATTATGGTCTCATCTCACAGCTACCATCGGGAAGAAGGTACAGGAGCCTGAGAAACATTCTTTCCAGTTGCAAGGACTGCATCCTCCCTGGTACCAGTTTTTTTTTCCAATTTGATCAGAAATGTTGCCTATTTTGCGTTTCATACTGATTCTGTATAACCTTTCTCTCAAGCATGTGGATAAAGAACAAAAAAGGGAGATGTTCATAAGTTCTGGGGGCAGAAGTAGGCCATTCGGGCCGTCGTCTACGCTGCCATTCATTCGTGTCTGATCTAATTCTCCCTCTCAACCCCATACTCCAATGACTTGAATTGAATACAGGTCCCAGCAAAAATTCTTCGCTTGCGTACAATAGACAATAGACAATGGACAATGGACAATAGACAACAGGTGCGGGAGTAGGCCATTCGACCCTTCGAGCCAGCACCGCCATTCAATGTGATCATGGCTGATCATCCCCAATCAGTACCCCGTTCCTGCCTTCTCCCCATATCCCCTGACTCCGCTATTTTTAAGAGCCCTGTCTAACTCTCTCTTGAAAGCATCCAGAGAATCTGCCTCCACTGAGGTAGAGAATTCCACAAACTCACCACTCTCTGTGAGAAAAAGTGTTTCCTCGTCTCCGTTCTAAATGGCTTACTCCTTATTCTTTAACTGTGGCCCCTGGTTCTGGACTCCCCCAACATCGGGAACATGTTTCCTGCCTCTAGTGTGTCCAAGCCCTTAACAATCTTATATGTTTCAATGAGATCCCCTCTCATCCTTTTAAACTCCAGAGTGTACAAGCCCAGCTGCTCCATTCTCTCAGCATATGACAGTCCCGCCATCCCGGGAATTAACCTTGTAAACCTACGCTGCACTCCCTCAATAGCAAGAATGTCCTTCCTCAAATTAGGGGACCAAAACTGCACCCTATATTCCACGTGTGGTCTCACTAGGGCTCTGAACAATTGCAGAAGGACCTCTTTGCTCCTATATTCGATTCCTCTTGTTATAATGGCCAACATGCCATTCACTTTCTTCACTGCCTGCTGTACCAGCATGCTTACTTTCGTAGACTGATGAACAAGGACCCCCAGATCCCGTTGTACTTCCACTTTTCCCAACTTGACGCCATTTAGATAGTAATCTGCCTTCCTGTCATTGCTACCAACGTGGGTAACCTCACATTTATCTGCATTAAACTTAATCTGCCATGCATCTTCCCACACCCCCAACCTGTCCAAGTCACCCTGCATTCTCATAGCATCCTCCTCACAGTTCACACTGCCACCCAGCTTTGTGTCATCTGCAAATTTGTTAATGTTACTTTGAATCCTAAATCATTGATGTATGTTGTAAATAACTGCGGTCCCAGCACCGAGCCTTGCGGTACCCCACTAGTCACTGCCTGCCATTCTGAAAGGGACCCGTTAATTCCTACTCTTTGTTTCCTGTCTGCCAACCACTTCTCTATCCATGCCAGCACTCTACCCCCATACCCAAGGTATGCAAATAGTCATCACATAAAGGGCGCTGGCAAAGTAACAAAGTATCCCGTACCAGGTCCTCCTTTGCATTCCTACCCAGCTCCCCCTTCCCCCTCCACAATTCCAGGTCCTCTATTCTTCTTCCCCCCTCATGGTGGTCCCCCCATGCCGGGTCCTCCTTTGTTCCCAGTGGCAAAACCTCCGACTTTGTTCGATGCGGGCAGCGTCGTTCCGGGCTCCTCTAAAGGGAGAAGAGTTGTGAAAGGACAGAGAAAGGCACAGGAAACCCAGAAGAAAAATGTTGTGTTCAGTTCTGGGCACCAAGTTATAGGAAAGATATTGATTGCCAAGCTGAAAGGGTTCAGAGAAGATTTACGAGGATGTTGCCAGGACTAGAGGGTCTGAGCTGTAGGGAGAGGTTGATTAGGCAGGGACATGGAGCGCAGGAGGATGAGGGGTGGTCTTATAGAGGTGTATAAAATCATGAGAGGAATAAATTGGGTAGATGCAGAGAACCTCTTGCCCAGAGTTGGGGAATCGAGGACCAGAGTACATAGGTTTAAGGTGAAGGGGAAAAGTTTTAATAGGAATCTTGTTAATACCGGCCAAATTAAAGACACCCTAAAATGGAGGATCCCTGCACTTGTCAGAATTGCTTAACCTTTGTCAGCTGAAATTTACTGGCTTTGGATGGTGCAAGCCAGTCTAGGCTCAGACTAGTACGAAGGATGGTGAGAGGTCCAGGTGTTCTCCTTGTTTCTCCTAAATTGATAAAATGTATAGCAGTTTTGCAAACAAACCCTAAATGCATCATTTTGATTGGATCGCTGCAAGGGCATTGTAAATAGTAAAAATGATATTGCGAGATGGTCATCCTGTTAATTGATGATTGGTCAAAGTGTTTAGCCTAGGAGAAACTGTTTGAATCCCAAGGCACATGTTTCAATGTTTATTCTTGTTTGCTTCCTTCTAGAAGTTTCTTTCAAATACAATGTATTCAAGGTTTTATTATTGGGTGAGGGAACTGCCAATTATTTACTGTTATTATTAATGTATTTAATTGGTTTATAAAGAGACCACCCCCATGTGGTTCGGCCCCTCAAGGTTCGGGGACCTATAAAAGGCCGTTCCCATGAGGTCCTGTGTCGATCCTCTGGAAGAACGCTTGCGACTGTGTGACCTTTAGGAGGTCACGCAGTGCACGAGGCTAGGAGGGCTTGGCCAAGCAGATACAAGGATCGAACCTGCGGTGGTTAGGTATAGTAGTGGGGAACTGTTATTGTGTTTTTCCAAAATAAAGTTTAGTTGCGCAAGTGCTTGATTCAGTATTTTATTGACTGAAACTAGAATGGGGGGAAGCTTAGAATGAGCTATTTACATTGGGGGCTCGTCCGGGGTCTCAACGGTCCCCCAAACGCAAGTTTGCGATTAAGGGTGTTGAGCTGCCTCGATCGCGAGTGCAGAAATTGGCTCCACTGTGCAGTTTCGCATTGATTTTCAGCACTTCGCTAGTCGGAGCAGATCGATCGTTTGCGGGTTTGGGAAATGGTCCCAACGAGATCATAGAGCAGAGTCTAGCAAGCACGGGGGTGGTGGATAGCACTCCTTTGGGTTAGCTCAGGTAGGATGCGTGGACATCAATCCCATCCGTGTAGCTCTCCAGAAAGGGGTATCACTTCCTTCAATCCAACAATAACCATTGAAACTACAGGCCATCAGCAGCATTGACAAATTAATTTGGGGTTTGCTAGAACAAGGAATATTTGTGAAGTGCCAATCAATCTATAAAAACCCCTATTCTTGACGTACAAGAACCGGGAAAGAATGGTCAATATAGACTCGTGCAAGACCTAAGGGAAATCAGTGAGACCAAGCGGAGGCTTGGCGATCGTTTCGCCGAACTCCTCCGCTCGGTCCGCAATAACCAACCCGACCTCCCGGTGGCTCAGCACTTCAACTCCCCCTCCCATTCCGTATCCGACCTCTCGGTCCTGGGCCTCCTCCATGGCCAGAGTGAGCAACACCGCAAGTTGGAGGAACAGCACCTCATATTCCGCTTGGGGAGTCTGCATCCTCTGGGCTTGAACATTGAATTTTCTCAATTCTGTTAACCCTTGCTGTCTCCTCCCCTTCCCACCTCTCCCTCAGCCCTCGGGCCCTGGCATTCCCTCTCTCTCTATCTCCCTCCCCCACCCTAGTCGCACTAACTTCTCATTTTCACACCACAAACAGTTTACAATGGCTTGTTCCCTTTATTTTACTTCGGAGTCACATGAGTGACTACGTGAAGAAGCCCCGCCTGGCGCTGGAACGGCATTACGTCGACGCTGACGGCAGAAGCAAGAGCTGCAGAGGCTAGCTCCTCGACAGCGGTAGGTACGGAACCGGCAGGTAAGTGCAGTTGAAAAACTTTTAGGATCTGGAAACTCCGTGCCTGGTGTATTGAACCAGGTTTTAAAATGAATTTGAAAACAAAAAATAAATAAAAGTTAAAATAGAACAAAAATACTCTGTATAAAACAACGGAGTTTTAAAAAAAAGAACGTCCCGGGGGAATATCCAGCGATCCGACGGGAGATTAATTACGGAGCCGGTTCCGATACTGGTGACCGTTAAAATTACGTTAGAAAGATTTTTTAGTCGCTCCACAAACTTTTGGCAGGGGAAATTTTATAAAGTCAGAAAGGCCATAATTTAAAAATGTAATAAAAGGCCTTCAGACTAAAAAAGTTTTATGGCTTGGGAAAATAATGGAAAAAAGATTCCAAAAAATAAAAATAAAGTAAATAAAGAATTCAAGCCAAAAAGGGTTAAATGGCCCAAAAACATTCCCTAACCTACCCTAAAGGGGTTTCATATTAATATATATGATGAAATATGGTGGGAATATCTACCTCAGATATATTTGAAGGTAGTCTCCTTGAGGAAAAACTCAGGAGTAACAAGGGCAGTAAAATGGAAAACTGACCCTAAAAATGCACTGATAATGGTGGCTGGTCATGAAGTACCCCCCGCAGCACCAGTAAAAAATATATATATATATATATATATATATATATATATATATATATATATATATATATATATATATATATATATATATATATATATATACAGGTGTAAGTACAACACCTGAATAAGAAGTGAGGCCATGGAAAATAACCATGGAAACCAAAATTAATTGGTCTCACTAAAGCTGTTGTGATTAAAACAGCAGAATAATAATAACACTTTTTATGTTTTATTTAAGTACACTTCAGCACAAAATATATATAGAAGTGTACTGGGTTTGATATTTGATACCAGAATGTATGAGTGAGGCCATGAAAAGCAAATATGGAAAAAAAAAAAAAAAAAAAATTAATTGGCCTCACCAAAGCTGTTATGACGAAACAGCAGAATATGATAAAACTTTTAAGTTTATAAAGATATCAACGGTGAATCCGGTTATGATATCCATGTCTCAATTAGATGAGATATAATGAAATACAATTTTAAAAGTATTTCAAACTGGTGCATGGCATTTCCATTCAATGGAAAACAAATAAAATATTGTGCAAATAACCAATACATTTAAAATAAAATAAATAGCCATCAGTTTGTGGAGCTCAATGGGAAGAAATATATAATATTAATTCACCAAATCTGCACTCTAGATTTGCAGATCATTACAAATCAGGTTATGTTAAACTCCTGATTATTATGGAATAAAACCTGCCTCATGATAAATCAAAAATATTGATTACAAAAGAACAGACTACTGATCTTTAAGTTTTGGGGAGAAAACTATGATCCAATGAAAGATTTGATAATGGATCAAAACAAAGCAGAAGTATGGTATAATCCAACATAGCCTTATCCAAACCCATATAATTGGGAAAAGAAGGCTTGAAGTACGTTGATGAAATCTCCAGTTGTGGGGGATTACAGGTGTATCATGATCATTAATTTAATATAACTAAGAAAGGATTGGTTCACCTGTATAAGAAAACCGTAGAAATTGATTTTAGGTTTGCACCCAAAAGTTACTCCAATAAAGAAGGGGTACGTACATATATATATATTATAAAATTACCTCAGTGTAAAGATTTGATGGTATAAACCATACAAAACATCATTTTATATACACTTTCACAGTGTAAGAACATTTTATTAAAAAGGAAACATCTTGAACATTGAAATACAGTTGTTATTAACAAATTGTTAATCAATATTACAGGTGCTTGAAATTAATTAAAATGGGTCAAGCTGTGTAAGTTAAAACATTGTCTAAAGGATTAAAACCTGTTCAAGGCTGTTAAACAGAATACTGGAAGAACAATTGTGCTGATAAAAAGATCAGCACTTGCACTAATGAGGACATGGTCATGGGTTATCTTGATTACATTTAAATTGGAAGGTTATAAAGAGTCAGCTGCAAATTAGTGCTGCAATTACAAACCTGTTGGAAGGCAAGGACCTGACCCATCACATAAAGCGTATGCTTAGGCATTAATAAAATCTGTCCAAAATTGTAATACATAAGTCGGGAGATCAATAGTCCTGAATTGCCTTAGGCAATGGACTCTAAATTCTATCAATGATTCAAAAAAGTTAACACTAAAAGTAATAATGCTAATGACTTTAGTATCAACATAAGAGTGCAAACATTGCAAATATTACGTTATAATTGCATGTGAATACAGATTACATTATTATATATGTTTATGAATTTACCAAACAAAGCACACCAAGAAGAGCTGAAACCAAGGTAAACCTATAAGCATATCCTGTCGGCCTTAAGTTGTGTGTGTGTGTGTGAACATTGATGAAATATGTTGAAGTAGGTAAGAGTCTCTGTGGTGATGAGACAGCACTACTTATTACACACAAATAACCACATTAGGTTTCAGTAAAACCTGATGGTTCTAGAGGAATGTATTCTAGATGGTTAGAAATTGAATAACACTCAGTGGAACTAGACACTGAAATGTGGAAAATCACTCTGTTAATGAGGTAGATACATTCACAGGAATGGCACAGGATGAGCCGCTCGAGCAAAGATGCAAGGCCGCAGGAGGGTGTAAATTAAATGTTAAAGTAAAAGGAACCAGTCATGATGTCAGGTTTGGACACGGAGTGTTGGGTTCTCTATTATTGTTGCTTTGTTCATACCATCAAAATATACATATCAATTGATATTTTGTGATAAACTTGCCTTTCAATGGATAGGGCATTACTTTTATTCTTTATAATGTGAAATAATTTATCACATAACTTTTGGCAATGTTTGGGGAAAAATGTGTTATTTGCTCGTTACTGTGTTGAATGAGCCGGACTGTCGTATGGAATAAATTCTAGGACATGAAAAACACAGAAGCTTCAAACTCTTCACGTAGTCACTCACGTGACTCCGAAGTAAAATAGTAAGATTAAACGAGAACTTACCAGTTCGAAGTTTGATCGTTATTTTATGAGGAGTAACGATGAGGGATTACGTGCCCTCCACTCCCGACCCTCATAAAATAAATGATCATCTGGTAGTTCTAAATCTATGTTGAGCCTTACTATCTTACTCCGGCTATTATGTTCTGTGTTTTTCATGCCGCTGCTTTGAAGTATGCCGTTCCAGCGCCAGGCGGGGCTTCTTCACGTAATCCCTCATCGTTACTCCTCATAAAATAAAGATCAAACTTCGAACTGGTAAGTTCTCGTTTAATCTTACTATCATCGATACTTTTTTGCATATCTTTCATTCATTGTTCTTTATCTCTCCACATCTCCATCTATATCTCTCGTTTCCCTGATCCCTGACCAGTCTGAAGAAGGGTCTCAACCCGAAACGTCGCCTATCTCCTTCGCTCCTTAGATGCTGCTGCACCCGCTGAGTTTCTCCAGCCTTTTGTGTACCCTAAGGGAAATCAATTCTGTTGTGGAACCACTTCATGCCCTAGTGCCAAGCCCTGCCCATATCCTAGCCCAAATACTGGCTGAAGCAAAAATCTTTTCGATAGTCGACTTGCAAAATGCATTATTTTCTCTTCCTCTTCATGAAGACAGCCAATATTTGTTTGCCTTCAACAAAAGACCTGGAACAGATTGCCAAAACATAGAAACATAGAAACATAGAAATTAGGTGCAGGAGTAGGCCATTCAGCCCTTCGAGCCTGCACCGCCATTCAATATGATCATGGCTGATCATCCAACTCAGTATCCCGTACCTGCCTTCTCTCCATACCCTCTGATCCCCTTAGCCACAAGGGCCACATCCAACTCACTCTTAAATATAGCCAATTAACTGGCCTCAACTACCCTCTGTGGCAGAGAGTTCCAGAGACTCACCACTCTCTGTGTGAAAAAATGATTTTCTCATCTCGGTCCTAGGGGTCACAGCTTAAGGATTTCCCCCTTATCCTTAAGCTGTGACCCCTTGTCCTGGACTTCCCCAACATCGGGAACAATCTTCCTGCATCTAGCCTGTCCAACCCCTTAAGAATTTTGTAAGTTTCTATAAGATCCCCTCTCAATCTCCTAAATTCCAGAGAGTATAAACCGAGTCTATCCAGTCTTTCTTCATAAGACAGTCCTGACATCCCAGGAATCAGTCTGGTGAACCTTCTCTGCACTCCCTCTATGGCAATAATGTCCTTCCTCAGATTTGGAGACCAAAACTGTACGCAATACTCCAGGTGTGGTCTCACCAAGACCCTGTACAACTGAAGTAGAACCTCCCTACTCCTGTACTCAAATCCTTTTGCTATGAAAGCTAACATACCATTCGCTTTTTTCACTGCCTGCTGCACCTGCATGCCTACTTTCAATGACTGGTGTACCATGACACCCAGGTCTCGCTGCATCTCCCCTTTTCCTAATCGGCCACCATTTAAATAATAGTCTGCTTTCCTGTTTTTGCCACCAAAGTGGATAACCTCACATTTATCCACATTATACTGCATCTGCCAAACATTTGCCCACTCACCCAGCCTATCCAAGTCACCTTGCAGTCTCCTAGCATCCTCCTCACAGCGAACACTGCCCCCCAGCTTAGTGTCATCCGCAAACTTGGAGATATTGCCTTCAATTCCCTCATCCAGATCATTAATATATATTATAAATAGCTGGGGTCCCAGCACTGAGCCCTGCGGTACCCCACTAGTTACTGCCTGTCATTGTGAAAAGGACCCGTTTACTCCTACTCTTTGCTTCCTGTTTGCCAGCCAGTTCTCTATCCACATCAATACTGAACCCCTAATACCGTATGCTTTAAGTTTGTAAAAGGATTTATCAATCCGCCTACTTTATTTTCCAGGTGTCTGCAGGATCAACTGAGTACCTTGAAGTTCCAAATCAATTCAACATTAGTGCAGTAAATGATCTATAAGTGACCAACACAAATGAATCCAGTAATCGGAATTTTAGTTGATCTAGGATATGTGGTTTCACCATCAAAAGTACTGGTAGCTCAGGAGAAAGTAAAATTTCTAGGAATTATAATTTCCGCCACCTAAAGAAGTCTTGAGAGGAGCAGACTTGAACCTATAAGCAAATTTCCAATCCCAAAAGAAGCCAAACAAATGAGACAATGGCTGTGTATGGTTAATTATCGCAGACCCTGGATTCCAAATATAGCTCTAGAAACCAAGGAGCTGACACTCCATACCAGCAAGGAGGGTGAATTTCAATTAACAAAGAAAGCACAGGAGGCCTGTGAAAACTTAAAAAGATGATTGATGGAAGCCCTGGCATTGGGAACACCATTGTACGATCGTCCTTTCCAGAGGTATTGTACAACTCTATCTGACTGTGCGACTTCGGTACTAACTCAAAAACATGGGGATAGACATAGACCAGTTGCATATTACTCCTCTAAATTAGATCCAGTAGCTAGGGGACATCTTCTTTGCACTCAAATCTTAACTGCAATCTACAATAATTTACAATCAGCTGCTAATTTTGACACTCCAGTAGTGTACAGTTCACATTCTGTATCGGCATTGTTGGGGCAGCTTCAAACCCAGCACTTGACAATGGCCCACCAAAATAACTATGAGATCTATCTGTTGAAAAATCCAAAATTGCAGTTCAAACATTGTACATTGATTAACCCAGCCTCTTTTCTCATTTCACCCCCAAAAGAGCAATCAGAAGCAGGACATGACTGTCTATTTGTTATAGAGGAACAAACATCAGTGAGAGAAGACTTGAGGGATGCACCCATGGAGAACTCTAACATCACATTATATGTGGACGGGAGTGCATCCATTGGACCGTGGGGTGAGAGATAGTCTGGGTATGCAATTGTTGATAAAAAGACGGAGATTGTAGAAGCAGCTGCCTTTGCGTCACCCTATTCAGCACAGCAAGCTGAATTATTCACTTTAGTTGGGCTTGTATTATTGGGGGAAATCTAAAAGTAAATATTTACACTGATTCTCGATATGCATTTGGGGTGGTGCATGATTTTGGATAATTATGGAAAAATAGGGGATTCCTAACTTCTGCAGGAACCCAAATATCAAACAAACAATTGGTGGAAGATGTATTGAAGGCCTTAATCTGACCCAGACCAATCTCTGTAATGAAGTCTAGCGCCCATACTGAAGGACAGACCCCGGTAGACATTGGAAATCATAATGCCGAATTAGTGGCTAAAAAAATATCATGGGAACGTAGGGTGATGGTACCTAAAATGATGAGGCAGACTAAAAGTGTAACTAACAAGTTGCCCTTGGAGAAACTGTTGCCAACCATCCAATAAATCGTTCGATTACAGGAGACAACTGAGGAGATAAGGAAAGGTGGGGACAACTGGGATGTATACTGGATTGTGTGACTGGGCTGTGGTCCACTCCAGCAGGGCAAACTTGCATGACAGACTCATTTGCAGTATAGGTTATAGAGTGTATACACAATGCAACACATTGTGGTGCAAGGGGGACACGCTATTAGCTACTTGGCGCATCCAAAATTACAATCTTTTGCTCATAAGGTAAGCAGTGATTGTCAGGTCTGGTCTCCCAGAAGTACAATTCAGGCAGGCACGTGCCGTCAGGGTAGGCAAGATAGGCAGTGCCTACCCTGACTAAAATTATAACATAGTAATTACTAAATATAAATAGTAAAGGCATGGGAGAATTATGCCTATCTCCTAGGTAGGCATAATTCTCCGTGCCTTTCATCCGCAGCGCTTGTAACGTGGGAAGGTCTCTGCAGCCCACGTGCCGTCAGCGCTGCCTGAAGCCGTCAATTTCAAGCAGGGCTGAAGGCAGCTGAAATTCTGCCTTTGCAGCACAGCGCAGGTGCAGCACTAGTTTCTTGGCGGAGTTTTCAAATATGGATTGGCATTATTTTAAGTATCTTAGGAATAGGAGAGAAAAATGGAGCTCGTGTACCAATGATGTGGTAAGTACATTTCTTGGTGATGTTTTTAAATACCGTATTTCCCGGGGTGTGGGAGGAGAGCTCCTTTCACAGCGTTTGGGGAGTCTGGCCCAGGGTAAAGTTGCGGGGACGGCACGAATGTTGTGACGGAGGGGATCAGGATATTGCCACTTGCGACACTCCTTGCACGGAGGCGTGCAATGCCACCGCATTGAGGCAGGAGGGGGGGGAAGAAGTAGCTCGGGTGGCTGAGCGGCCGCCGGACCGGACAGCGGAACCGGCCTCCACCTTAGCTCCTTCTGCCGGTCCCTGCTCACCTCTTGCAGCTCTCCATCTAAAAACCTCTCTCCTGCCGCTCGCTGGCCTCACTCATGTCCTTAAATTCCGACAGCGCGATTGAGGTTAATCGGCTGTGGGAAATTAAGGATTTGCGGGAAGCGGCTGACATGAGCAAAGTCGGCGAGTGACAGGTGAGAGTTGTTCAGACGGAGAGCACTGCCAGAGGTAAGCAGCCGGCAGAAGGCACTGAAGTGGTGGCCTGTTCTGCTGTCGGGTCCTGGCGGCCGCTTGCAGCTCCCCGAGCTGCTTCTATCCCCGGCTACAGTGCGGTGGCTTTGCGCCCGGAGAGCTGCGGCAGCGGTGAGTGAGTGAAGTTACTGGCATTATCCATGACCCCCTCCTTCTCAACACTCCTGCCCTCACCGCAACTTTACCCCTGGCACCGACTCTCCACACGCTGTGAAAGGAACCCTCCCCCCAATTGGTCCCTTGAACAAGTGTTGTCATTCAATAAGATGACAACTGATTCAACTTTTCCCTGTACTCCCGTTTTTCCCACCATCTCTCCACCTGCCATCACCCTTCACCCCCCCACCCATTCAGTAATTCAGAATAAAGGAGACTAGGAAGCGTTAGGCAAATTGAATTGTTACTGTTTTTATTTTTATTTTTAATTTTTACGGAGAGAACAATCTGCGCGTGCCTGAATTCAGGGAAAGGAATAGGATGTGAAGGAGGGAAAACACCATTGCATATGGGTCCTTTTGAGACATTGTAAATGGACTCTATTGAACTAGAAAAATGCCAAGGATATAAATACATTCTTGTCATAGTCGATGTATTCAGCCGGTGGATCGAAGCATACCCAATCCTTGACAATAAAGTGGCTACTGTTGTCAAGGTAATGAGAGAAATTCTCCCTAGATTCGGCATTCCCATTCGACTTAGCTCAGATAACGGTCCACACTTTATTGGACAGATCTATAAAAAATGTTGTGAACAGCTGGGGATCCAGCAGCAATTGCACTGAGCTTATCGACCACAGGCTGCTGGACTTGAAGAAAGGGCAGACCAGACCCTTAAAACTAAATTAGCCAAATGAAAGGTGGAGACTTGACTCGGATGGATTATATTACTCCCTATAGCCCTACTTCAGATGAGAGTCACGCCTGCAGGGAAATCTAGATTAAGCCCAGCTGAAATTATTTACGGTAGGCCTTTAAAAACCCCTTGGAACCAGAAAGTGATGAAAATAGTTAATTTCCACCATATGACTGCAGAGATGACAGGCTACATCTTAGCCTTAACCAGAGCCTTAAGGGATTTACATTGTGGAGTGAGAGCAGCCTATGGGGATATGCCTTAATATACAACTCCCATTAAAGTAAAATCTGGAGACTATGTCTTAGTGAAGAATTTGGTGAGGAAAGTATCAGAAGTTTGTTGGGAAGGACCTTACCAAATTATTCTAATGACTCCGACAGCAGTAAAAGTAGAGGGAAGAAATGCCTGGGTGCATCTTCATCATTGTAAAGGTTTTAGTGAAGGTAGGGATAATTAACTTGTTTCCTCCCAGGTTTTCTTAGAAATTCTCCACTCTATTCCGAATCAAGGACCAATAAACTATCAAGATTGATGGATGGGATTCGCGCCCACGGAAACTCGGGAAGTAAAGACTCATCAGACAGAAATCATGGAGCTACGCCCACGAAAACACAGGAAGCTCGATGAAATTCTGAGAAGCTAAAATGTTCTTGTTAAGAACATTTGTTAAAGAATGGCAGTCATCATTGTATTCTGGGGTTTTCATTTATGATGAGGGCTATCTTGAATGATAAAACAGGGGAATGTTAATAGTGGCCAAATTAAGGACAACATAAAATGGAGGATCACTGCTCTTGTCAGAATTGTTTAACCCTTGTCAGCTGACAAGCTTTGGATGGCGCCAATCAGTCTAGGCTTAGACTGGTATGCAGGATGGTGAGGGGTCCAGGTGTTCTCCTTGTTTCTCCAAATAGATAAAATGTATAGCAGTTTTGCAAACAAACCCTAAATGCATCATTTCTATTGGATCGCTGCAAGGGCATTGTAAATAGTATAAATAATGCTGCGAGATGGCCATCCTGTTAATTGATGATTGGTCGAACTGTTGAGCCTTGGAGAAACTGTTTGAATCCCAGGGCACGTTTCAATGTTTATTCTTGTTCAAGTCAAGTCAAGTCAAGTTTATTCGTCACATACACATACGGGATGTGCAGTGAAATTAAAAGTGGCAGTGCTCGCGGACTTTGTGCAAAAAAACAAACAAACAAACAACCAACAAACTACAAACAGAATGGAGCAGAATCACATGTTCTTTTACATATTAAATATTGTGGGCGGTATTGTGGTACAGTAAAGTTAGTCCCTGGTGAGATAGGAGTTTACAGTCCGAATGGCCTCAGGGAAGAAACTCCTTCTCAACCTCTCTGTTCTCACAGCATGGCAACCGAGGCGTTTGCCTGACCGTAGCAGCTGGAACAGTCCATTGCAGGTTTGGAAGGGGTCCTTGTTTGCTTCCTTCTAGAAGTTTCTTTCAAATACAATGTATTCAAGATTGTATTATTGGGTTAGGGAACTGTCAGTTATATGCTGTTATTATTAATATGTTTAATAGTAAGATTAAACGAGAACTTACCAGTTCGAAGTTTGATCGTTATTTTATGAGGAGTTACGATGAGGGATTACGTGAAGAACCCGCCTCACGCTGGCAAACGGCATACTTCAAAGCAGCGGCATGAAAAACACAGAACACCAAATAGCCGAAGTAACATAGTAAGGCTCATAAAAGACTTAGAACTACTAGATTGATCATTTATTTTATGAGGGTGGGAGTGGAGGGCACGTAATCCCTCATCGTAACTCCTCATAAAATAACGATCAAACTTCGAACTGGTAAGTTCTCGTTTAATCTTACTATTTTACTTCGGAGTCACGTGAGTGACTACGTGAAGATTTTAAAGCTTTCTGTGTTTTTTATGTCGTAGTATTTAATTAGTATGACAGTCCGGCTAAGTAAATACATACATGAGAAACCAGACTAATATTAGTTCTTTCCATAATTAACTTTTTAATGGTTTAAAGAACATATAATAACCCTCCTTATATCCGAGGGAATGATTACGTGGTAAAAGATATAAGTGACTACATAATTGGTTATAGTAATCAATAGTATACAAAGCAAGTGATTATATTGATCCCAACACCGCGTGGCCAAAGCTTGTCATAGTGAACAGGTTTATTGTAGAACTTTGAAAAAGTTTCTTCTTTACTCCACCCTGCGATTTTAAAAATATGCTCGATTGGTACGTCCCGCACCTTCGCCGCGGACGTAGCTTGCAGCCCTGGTGGAGTGAGATTTGAACACATCAGTGTCTACTTCTGCTAAAAGCAACACCTGTTTCAACCATTTTGAGATAGTTTGAACTGAAGCTTTTGTGTGTGGCTTTTTATGCGTAATCATTAACATTTTTTCATTTCCTCGAAGAGTTTCAGTAACTTTAACATATTGATCCAAATGTTTAACCACACACAAAGTAGGATCAAATAGGATAAGCTTGAAAGGTTACCTTAGCTCCAGATCTCCCTGGTCTGCTTTGTTTGATCAGATCGTAAACATAGAACACAATGTTATCTGTAGTCACATGCATACAGTCTAAACGCAACATTTGTAAAGTTTGCACTCTTTGAGCTGAAACCAATGACATTAATATTATTAATTTGAATGTTAATCTTTCCAATGACAATCCTTCAATTGGAGTCCACTGTCTAAGTAAGGTAAGTACAATGCTCACATCCCAAATCTCTGTGTATCTAGGTTTGGGTGGATTAATATTAAAGATTCCTTTCATGAATCTAGATATTAGTGGATGTGATTCAATTGATTTCTGGTCAGACATAAGTCCTAAATAAGATGATAAGGCACTGCGTGCAGTGTTAGTGGCACTGTAACTTAAATGTTGCTCAAAATGCAATTTAGCAAGGAGCTCCAATACATTTTCCATGCAATATCACAGTATCACAATATCAAACATGCAATATTCACCGTATCATAAGAAATATTTGACTGTGTGCAAAATTCTTCCCATTTCTTAATATGTGTCATATATTGTTTTTGTGTGTTATCTCGCCATGATGCGACTATAACCTCCATAGTTTTGTCCGACAATCCCAGCTCCTGTAGTGGTCTGGTCAAAACCTGCAGATTAATAAATTCATATATGCATATAATGCATAAATTTCTTTGGTTACTGGATTAATCAAGATATCACTACAGTTAGGAATTGACATATATGGTTCTTTAATCATATTCAGCATTAATGGGAACCAAGGTTGTGTTGGCCAATTTGGAACTACCAACAATCCTGTGGCAGAATCTTGTTCTATTTCCTTCAGACATTGCTGAACCAAAGCAAAAGGTGGAAAAGCATAAAAGAACATATTCCCCCAGTTCAATGAAAAAGCACCTACTGCTACTGCATCTGGATCGTGTTCCCAAGACACATATTTAGGCAATTGATGATTAAGCCTTGATGCAAACAAATCAATTTCTGGTAAACCAAATTGAGTTACAATATTCTTAAATATTGCTGGATTAAGCATCCATTCTGTGTTATCTTTAAATATCCTTGATCTTTTATCTGCCACCACATTGTCTTTACCTGGAATGTAGTTTGCTGAAATCCAAATTTGGCGATCAATACACCATTGCCATATTTCATTGACCAGACAATCACATGATACTGATCTGACTCCCCCATGTGATTAATATATGCAACAGCCATTTTATTGTCTAACTGTATTAATACATGTAGACCCTTTTTTGAACAGTAATATGCTTTTAGACTATAGAAAGCAACCAATAACTCTAACTAGTTAATACCATAAGTTTGAAGAAACGTTTCTTCTTGGACTTTCCATCTACCTCCACAACTGGAGGATGAATCTGTTACCCCCCCCCCCCCCCCATCCGAGAGCATTAGCATCTATTTATAAACAATTTCAGGCTGTTTAATCAGAATGTTTTTAGCAGCTTGTGGGATATTTTTAGCCCACCATGGTAATTCCAACAAAACTTCTTTTGTTAATTGCATAGGCCTATCAAAGTGGCCTGCCCTCTCTTTGAGAGCTCTTATTTTGTCCCTTTGAAGATTTTGATAATGTAATGGACCAAATTCTACTGCAGGAAAAGCTGCTACTAGTTTACCAATAGTTTTCGCTATTTTTCGGATGGAAGGATAAGTTTGTGAATGAGATTATTACAAGTCACCAAAAATCATCAACTTTATCTTTGTTGGTAAAGTATTAACATAGTTTCTGAGTTAATTACAAACTCCAAATAGTTAATTGATTGTGCTGGCTGCAGCTGGAATTTAATTGGATGAATCAAGAAACCCTAGCTTTAACAAAGCTTTTGTACTGAAACTAATTCTCAGCTGACTCTTGATTGCCATAAATGATTAGAATGTCATCGAGATAAGCCATAACGATGTGTTTTTGTACTCTTAATTGGGCTAAAACTGGTTTCAACAGTTTAGTAAAGAGCCTAGAAGCTGAACTCAATCCATTTGGCAAAGCTTTAAACTGCCATAATTGTCCCAGCCAATTAAATTTTAAGTACCTCCAGAAACTGATGTATTGGTACATAATAATAGGCGTCTTTTCAAATCAATCGTAGCCATATAACAACCTGCTGATATTAAATATCTTGCAGTATTAAATATTTTCCATTTAAAAATTTGTATTCTACCACTTATTTAGATCTGTAAGGTCCAGAATAATTCTGCAATCACCATCTTTTTATGTCTTTTGAAATATCTTAGACATAATTGATGCTCGTGTTCATAAGTTTTTTCAATAACCCCTTTTCAGATAATTTGTCAATTTCCACATTAATCTCTGCTTTTCCAATTGCAGTAAACATGAAAGCATAGGCAGGTTTATCTGTACTGGAGGATTAACCCCTTCTTTAAATGTAATAGTGGTTCCTGAAACTGCTTGTAAAAATAAACCGATCAGAAATAATAGTAAGCCAGTCTTTATAAAACTTTGTAATCTCCCTCCAACTGGAGATTAATCCGCAGTTTCTTTAAAGATAGAACAAGTCTTTAATACCTCTCCATATGAGCGTGGTGGTCTCCTTTTCCCCGAATACGGGTAAGTATTGGGCTGTGCAGTACAATAATATTTCCTTGACATATTTCTGCCTTTATTTCCAAAATCAAATCCCCTTCTGGGCGAAAAATACCTTTTTTGTCCTAAGACGAAGGTTTCATGCAGTTAAAATTTTTAGCTTCTTCATCCAATTTTTAATAATTTAGGCAGATTTACTCCAAACAGATAACCAGGAGCTTGAACACCACTTGCTCGAACCACACAAGCTTGCAAACCTTGGGTGAAATATGGGCCGAATAGCCATTTTCCTCATACAATAATTTTATAGAAAGAATTTGCACAATAGGCCCTCTTTTTTAAACTTATCCATCTCCCCAAAAGCCATAATGGCAGCAGAATAATTTGTGAGGATTTTTGAACCTCACTTCTTGAGCTCTCATATTTGGGGTCATGGATGCCCATATCAACGGATAAACCGTAGGCACTTTCAATGAGGCACAATTTCCTGTGCGTTTATAATTCTGATGTTTCAATCATCACAGAATCATGAAGTTGGTGAGATACCATATATTAATGTTGGCAGCTAGGTTTTCTTCCATAGCCTCACCACTTCCTTCATATATAGCAAATTATTTTGCTATCTCAGGCACATTTGGCCTTTCTTTTATTTTGTGGTGTGTTTTCAAATGCAAATCACCATCAGCAGGGTCTGCCTTCTGCAGCCCTAAATCAATTGGGATTTCATCCCATGAGACTTCCTTCGGCCCAAATCCTGGGTCCGGAGTTCCAACTCCCAATTAGGCCCACAGCCATATCAGAATAATTAAACCCCTCAGGGCTTTTTTGGGAACCTTCTGGGTACTGTGACCCTAGTCTCATAATTTTTTGGAGAACTTTCTCCATATGCTCCATTATTAGTTCCATATAGTTTAATTATCTGGAGGACTTTCAGTATCAGAGTCATCAGAACCACGGGCCTCTCAGATTTCTTTTACATTTTTAGGAGCATTTGTCTCCGTGGTTATAACTTCTGGAGAATCTAGAACTCACTAACGGGTATATCAGCGGCCACCGGTATCGGAACCGGATCCGCACTAGCTTTTTCCCGTATTTTTATTTTCACCCCGGGAAGCTCTCTTTACCCGCGAATTTTCTTTGCCGATTTCTCCATTTCTTTCATTTAATCTGTGCTAAACAGCACTTTAACGTGACTCTGACTTTTTATTTTACTTTATTTTTACTGCTGGACCCACCCAGCGTACGTTAAAAAACATCCCGACTTTGCTGCACTTACCTGCGGGGCAGTTCCGACCGCTGCGAGGAGCTGCTCCTTACTGCAGCTCCTCCTTCCGCCGTCAGCGTCGACGTAATGCCGTTTGCCAGCGTGAGGCGGGTTCTTCACGTAGTCACTCACGTGACTCCGAAGTAAAATTGGTTTATAAAGAGACCACCCTCATATGGTTCGGCCCCTCAAGGTTCGGGAACCTATGAAAGGTAGCTCCCACAAGGTCGGATGTCGATCTTCTGGAAGAACGCTTGGGACAGCATGACCTTTTGGAGCGTCTCTGCTTGCACGAGGCTAGAAGGGCTTGGCCAAGCTGTTACAAGGATCGAACCCGTGGTGGTTAAGTATAGTAGTGGGGAACTGTTATTGTGTTTTTCCAAATTAAAGTTTAAGTGCTTGACTCATTATTTTATTGACTGAAACTAGACTGGAGGAAACTTAGAACGAGCTATTTAAAATTTGAGGGGTACCTTTTTCACACAAAAGGTGGTGGGTGTATGGAACAATCTGCCAGAGGAGGTAGTTGAGGCAGGGACTATCCCAACATTTAAAAAAACAGTTAGACAGATACATGGATAGGACAGGTTTGGAGAGATATGGACCAAGCACAGGCAGGTGAGACTAGTGTAGCTGGGACATGTTGGCTGGTGTTGGCAAGTTGGGCCGAAGGGCCTGTTTTCACTCAGTGACTCAATGAAGAATTTTTTTTCCTATGTATGTATGTGCAGACTGCAAAGGCAAGCACACATTTTGAACAGGATGTCACGATAAGGAAATTATCTTACTGTGATTAGAAATTGCAATATTTCCTCATCAGAACAATATGTTCTAATCTCAACTTTGCAAGGGATCTAAGGCAATGCTGCCTCAAGAAGGCAGCAAATATCATCAAAGACCCACGGCACCCTGGCCACCCTCTCACCCTGCTGCTACCATCGGGCAGCAGATGCAGGAGCCTGAGTACTGGTCAAACAACAGCTTCCCCTTATCAACCACTCTGTGCAATCCTACCTCAGCAATTGACTACAGGGGACTAGTTTAACTCAATGGGTCATCACCCTCTGTAGTCAAAGGGTTGTGAATCTGTAGAATTATTTGCCACAGGAGGCTGTGGAGGCTAAGTCAGAGGATATTTTTAAGGCAGAGGTAGACAGATTTTTGATTAGTACAGGTGTCAGTTATGGTGAGAAGGCAGGAGAATGGGGTTAGGAGGGAAAGATAGATCGACCATGATTGAGTGGTGGAGTAGCCTGAAGGCCCGAGTGGCCTAATTCTGCTCCTGGATGGTTGTTGGGAAGAAGCTGTTTTGTGAACCTGGATGTTACAGTTTTCAGACTCATACACCTTCTATAGAAACATAGAAACATAATAATTAGGTGCAAGAGCAGGCCATTCGGCCCTTCGAGCCTGCACCGCCATTCAATATGATCATGGCTGATCATCCAACTCAGTATCCTGTACCTGCCTTCTCTCCATACCCCCTGATCCCTTCAGCCACAAGGGCCACATCCAACTCCCTCTTAAATATGGCCAACGAACTGGCCTCAACTACCTTCTGTGGCTGAAATGAGAGCGCGGCCAGGGTGGTGCGGGTCCCTGATGATGCTGACTGCCTTTTTGAGGCAGCAACTCCCGTAGATCCCTTTGATGGTGGGGAGGTCAGTGGCTGTGATGGACCGGGCAGTGTTCACCACTTTTTTGTAATCTCCTTCCTTCTTGCTGTTCATGGCATCCACCTTGTGGAGGTGCTCTACAGTGACTACACATCAATGTTGGGGTGACCTTATTTTCATCCATTTTTGGGGAATCTGAGTGTTTCTGCAGCTTACCAACAATTTCACAGCTATATTTTCATAAGGTCATAAGATCATAAGTGATAGTATCAGAATTAGGCCATTCGGCCCATCAAGTCTACTCCGCCACTCAATCATGGCTGATCTGTCTTTCCCTCCTCATCCCATTCTCCTGCCTTCTGTCCATAACCTCTGACACCCATACTAACCAACAATCTATCTATCTCTGCTTTAAATATATCCACTGACTGTGGCCTCCACAGCCTTCTGCGGCTTCCCTTTGGATAACAATCCTACCACCTTTGACAACGTTTACCCGAGGGCTGCTCTCGATGAAAGCTATTGTTAACATTAAAATAAATACAGTGAAGGTTTTGATTTTCAGACCCTTAATGCTCTCTGAATTACAGATACTTCCCGTCCTACGCTGTCGGTAACTTACGTAAACTCGCACGTATGAAAACCCATTCTGTACTCTGTTTTTAGTGCAATCAAGTGTCCCAGCGGTACAGTTGCTGCCTTACAGTGCCAGAGACCCGGATTCCATCCTGACTACGGAAGCTGTACGTACGGAGGTTGTACGTTCTCCCCGTGACCACGTGGGTTTTCGCCAGGTGCTCCGGTTTCCTCGCCCATTCCAAAGACGTACAGATTTGTAGGTTAATTGGTCTTGGTAAAATATTGATAATCTACGCTCCTGACCAAAGATCATAGTATCACTTGCTCTAGTATCACCACTTTTTTGTAATCTCCTTCGATCTTGCTGTTCATGGCGTCCACATTGTGGAGGTGCTCTACAGTGACAACACATCAATGTTGGGGTGACCCTGTTTTCGTCCATTTTTGGGAATCTGAGTGTTTCTGCAGCTTCCCAACAACTTCACAGCTCGCAGAAGGGTGGCGCCTACCTGCGGCGACATTTAGCGAACAGCACAATGAACGGCACAAAGAAAAACAGTAAAATTGCCCAAGAAGAGCAAGGTGACGTGCCTCAACGACTATTGACCTGTGGCACTAACGCCTGTGGTGATGAAGTGTTTTGAGAGGTTGATCATGGCGCAAATCAACTCCTACCTCGACAAAAACCTGGACCCACTGCAGTTTGCTTACCGCCACAACAGATCAACGGTGGATGCGATCTCACTGGCTCTCCACTCCGTTCCAAAAACTCTTATGTCAGGCTGTTATTCATTGATTACAGCTCGGCATTTAATACAATCATCCTCTCCAAGCTGGTTACCAAGCTCTCAGCTCTGGGTCTCTGCGCATCCCTCTGCAATTGGATCCTCGACTGCCTCATTCAAAGACCACAGACGGTTCATATTGGTGGAAATGTGCCAGCCTCGATAACAATCAGCATGGGAGCACCTCAAGGCTGCATGCTCAGCCCCCTGCTGTACTCACTCTATACTCATGACTGCGTAGCCGGTCATAGTGCGAACTCCATCATCAAGTTCGCTGACAACATCACTGTTGTGTGACATATCACTGATGGGGGCGAGTCAGAGTGTCGACGTGAGATTGACCGACTGACCAAATGGTGCCAGCACAATAACCTGGCCCTCAACATCAGCACAACTAAGGAACTGATTGTGGACTTTGGAAGAGGTAGGATGGGGACCCACAGTCCCATTTATATCAACGGGTTGATGGTGGAGATGGTCAAGAGCTTCAAATTCCAGGGCGTGCAGATTTCTGAAGATCTCTCCTGGTCCGAGAACACTGATGCAATTATTAAGAAGGCACATCAGCGTCTCTACTTCATGAGAAGATTACGGAGAGTCAGGATGTCAAGGAGGACTCTCTCTAACTTCTACAGGTGTACAGTAGATAGAATGATGACCGGTTGCATCGTGGCTTGGTTCGGCAACTTGAGCGCCCAGGAGCAGAATAGACTACAAAAAGTAGTAAACATTGCCCAGTCCATCATCGCCTCTGACCTCCCTACCATTGAGGGGATCTATCACAGTCACTGCCTCAAAAAGGCTGGCAGCATCATCAAGGACCCACACCATCCTGGCCACATACTCATCTCCCCACTACCTTCAGGTAGAAGATACAGGTTCAAAAATAGCTACTTACCCATCAGGCCATCAGGTTGTTAAACTCAACTGAAACAAATAGACCATTAATAGACCATTATCAGTTTATTTGCACTTCATCTGCTTATTTATTGATGTGTGTATATATTTATATGATGGTATATGGACTCACTGATCTGTTCTGTATTCATGCCTACTATATTCTGTTGTGCTGAAGCAAAACAAGAATGTCATTGTCCTATCTGGGACACATGACAATCAACTCTCTTGACTCTTGACTTGACTGCCCTCTCATCTTTTAACACTTTCTTTGTTGGAGACTCTCCCACCAGTGGAGACCATGTCCCTTTCCCCATATCTAAAGTATTTTAAAAGTGTTTGATTACTCTACCTTGATTTGTAAATTAAGATATTGATGTAAGGCATTCCCTTACCCACACTCCCTTACACAAACCAGTCGATGAATCTAATTTTATTTCCTGATTATCACCTCTTTTAATTGTGCAGTGTTTTCAACTGAGCAGCAGAGGGCAGCATCTTCACTTATTTTAACATCTGCATATCTACACAAGGTTAGAAGTTGTTCAGCCAGAGCTGAATACGCTTCTCGGCGTCTGCATACAAACGTGTCTGTCTTGTCGCTTCTTGTGCTTCTTTGCGTGGTGGTGGAAAAATAGGTGGAAACAGGGTCACGACGTGAACGCTCTTTCTTTACCCCACTTATTTTAACTGCAGTTCAGCCAATACGAAACATAGAAACATAGAAACATAGAAAATCGGTGCAGGAGTAGGCCATTCGGCCCTTCGAGCCTGCACCGCCATTCAATATGTTCATCCAACTCAGCATCCCGTACCTGCCCTCTCCTTACCCCCTGATCCCTTTAGCCACAAGGGCCACATCTAACTCCCTCTTAAATATAGCAAATGAAGTGGCCTCAACTACCTTCTGTGGCAGAGAATTCCACAGATTCACCACTCTCTGTGTGAAAAGTGTTTTTCTCATCTTGGTACTAAAATACTTCCCCTTTATCATTAAACTGTGACCCTTTGTTCTGGGGTACACAAAAAGCTGGAGAAACTCAGCGGGTGCAGCAGCATCTAAGGAGCGAAGGAGATAGGCGACGTTTCGGGCCGAGACCCTTCTTCAGACTGAAGAAGGGTCTCGACCCGAAACGTCGCCTATCTCCTTCGCTCCTTAGATGCTGCTGCACCCGCTGAGTTTCTCCAGCTTTTTGTGTACCCTCGATTCTCCAGCATCTGCAGTTCCTTCTTTAAAACCCTTTGTTCTGGACCTCCCCAACAACGGGAACAATCTTCCTGCATCTAGCCTGTCCAACCCCTTAAGAATTTTGTAAGTTTCTATAAGATCCCCCCTCAATCTTCTAAATTCTAGCGAGTACAAGGCGAGTCTATCCAGTCTTTCTTCATATGAAAGTTCTGACATCCCAGGAATCAGTCTGGTGAACCTTCTCTGTACTCCCTCTACGGCAAGAATGTCTTTCCTCAGATTAAGAGAACAAAACTGTACGCAATACTCCAGGTGTGGTCTCACCAAGACCCTATACAACTGCAGTAGTTCCTCTCTGCTCCTATACTCAAATCCTTTTGCTATGAATGCTAACATACCATTCGCTTTCTTCACTGCCTGCTGCACATGCATGCCTACTTTCAATGACTGGTGTACCATGACACCCAGGTCTCGTTGCATCTCCCCTTTTCCTAATCGGCCACCATTCAGATAATAGTCTACTTTCCTGTTTTTGCCGCCAAAGTGGATAACCTCACATTTATCCACATTATACTGCATCTGCCATGCATTTGCCCACTCACCCAACCTATCCAAGTCACCTTGCAGCCTCCTAGCATCCTCCTTACAGCTAACACCGCCCTCCAGCTTCGTGTCATCCGCAAACTTGGAGATGTTGCATTCAATTCCCTCGTCCAGATCATTAATATATATTGTAAATAGCTGGGGTCCCAGCATTGAGCCTTGCGGTACCCCACTAGTCACTGCCTGCCATTCTGAAAAGGACTTGTTTACTCCTACTCTTTGCTTCCTGTCTGCCAGCCAGTTCTCTGAATATCAATACTGAACCTCCAATACTGCGTGCTTTCAGTTTGCATACTAATTTCTTATGTGGAACCTTGTCAAAAGTCTTCTGAAAGTCCAGATACAACATATCCACTGGTTCTCCCTTATCCACTCTACTAGTTACATCATCAAAAAATTCTATAAGATTCGTCAGACATGATTTACCTTTCATAAATCCTTGCTGACTTTGTCCAATGATTTCAACACTTTCCAAATGTGCTGCTATCCCATCTTCAATAATTGACTCTAGCATTTTCCCCACTACCAATGTTAGACTAACTTGTCTGTAATTCCCTGTTTTCTCTCTCCGTCCCTTTTTAAAAAGTGGGGTTACATTAGCTACCCTCCAATCCTCAGGAACTACTCCAGAATCTAAAGAGTTTTGAAAAATTATCACTAATGCATCTATTTATCTGGGGATGCTTCCTTAAGTACGGGGATGAAACCTATCTGGCCCTGGGGATTTATCGGCCTTTAATCCATTCAATTTACCCAACACCACTTCCCAGCTAACCTGGATTTCACTCAGTTCTATCTCATTTGACCCCCGGTCCCCTGCTATTTCTGGCAGATTATTTATGTCTTCCTTAGTGAAGACAGAACCAAAGTAGTTATTCAATTGGTCTGCCATGTCCTTGTTCCCCATGATCAATTCACCTGTTTCTGACTGCAAGGGACCTACATTTGTTTTAACTGATCTTTTTCTCTTTATATATCTATAAAATCTTTTGAAGTCAGTTTTTATGTTCCCTGTTAGTTTTCTTTCATAATCTATTTTCCCTTTCCTACTTAAGCCCTTTGTCCACCTCTGCTGGACTCTGAATTTCTCCCATTCCTCTTGAAGGCTGCTTTTAATGCCTTCCATTGCATATCCACTGTCAACCCTTTAAGAATCAATTGCCAGTCTATCTTGGCCAATTTACGTTTCATACCCTCAAAGTTACCTTTCTTTAAGTTTAGAACCCTTGTTTCTTAATTAACAATGTCACTCTCCATCCTAATGAGGAACTCAACCATATTATGGTCACTTTTGCCCAAGGGGCCATGCACAACAAGACTGCTAACTAACCCTTCCTCATTACTCAATACCCAGTCTAGAACAGCCTGTACTCTCGTTGGTTACTCTACATGTTGGTTTAGAAAACTATCCTGCATACATTCCAAGAAATCCTCTTCCTCAGCACCCCTGCCAATTTGATTCACCCAATCTATATGTAGATTGAAGTCACCCATTATAACTGTTTTACCTTTGATGCACGCATTTCTAATTTCCTGTTTGATGCCATCCCCAACTCCACTACTACTGTTAGGTGGCCTGTACACAACTCCCACTAGCGTTTTCTGCCCCTTAGTGTTTCGCAGCTCTACCCATATCGATTCCACATCCTCCAAGCTAATGTCCTTCCTCTCTATTGCGTTAATCTCCTCTCTAACCAGCAACGCTACCCCCCTCCTTTACCTTTCTGTCTATCCCTCCTGAATATTGAATATCCCTGGATGTTCAGCTCCCAGCCTTGGTTACCCTGGAGCCATGTCTCTGTGATCCCAACTATATCGTATTCATTAATAACTATCTGCACATTCAACTCATCCACCTTATTACAAATGCTCCTTGTATTGAGACACAAAGCCTTCAGGCTTGTTTTTACAATTATGTTGAAAAGTGCTTTTTGATTTTTGCCCTGGATTTTTCTGCCTGCCACTTTTACTTTTCACCTTGCTACCTATTGCTTCTACCCTCATTTTACACCCCTCTGTCTCTCTGCTCACACATTTAAGAAACCCACCACCTCTTATTCTCAGTTTATTGTCTTTTTCTTCTTTCACCCCTACATGTTGGGTCTGCTGCCCTTCTCTGCCTCACACACTGTCTACTAGCTTTCTCTATTTGCGTCCCTCCCCCCCAACCATTCTAGTTTAAAGTCTCGCCAGTAGCCTTTGCAAATCTCCCCGTCAGGATATTGGTCCCCCTCGGGTTCAAGTGCAACCCTTCCTTTTTGTACACGTCACACCTTCCCCAAAGGAGGTCCCAATGATGCAGAAAATTGAATCCCTGCCCTCTGCACCAGTCCCTCAGCCACGCCTTTATCCTCCACCTCACTCCATTCCTACTCTCACTGTCGCGTGGCACAGGCAGTAATCCTGAGATTGTTACCTTTGCGGTCCTTCTCATTAACTCTCCTCCTAACTCCCTAAATTCTCCTTTCAGGACCCCTTCACTTTTTCTACCTATGTCATTGGTACCTATATGTACCATGACCTCCGGCTCCTCTCCCTCCGATTTCAGGATATCTTAGGCACATTCAGACACATCCCAGACCCTGGCAACAGTGAGGCAAACTACCATCCGGGTCTCCTTACTGTGTCCACAGAATCGCATATCTGACCCCCTAACTATAGAGTCCCCTATTACTATTGCCCTCCTCTTCTTTTCCCTACCCTTCTGAGCAACAGGGCTGGTCTCTGTGCCAGAGACCTGGCCGCTGTCTCTACCCCCAGGTAGGCTGTTCCCCCCCAACAGTACTCAAACAGGAGTACTTATTGCCAAGGTGTACAGCCACCGGGGTACTCTCTAGTCCCTCCCTCTGCCCCTTGCCCCACCTAACCGTGACCCACTTGTCTGCCTCCCATGGTTTTGGAGTGACCACCTCTCTGTAACTTAATGTCATGGTACATTATGAATCCAGGTCATACAAGCTATCAAGATATTTGCAAAAAGCCTCAGTGATTAGAAGCACAGGAATAGGACTCTGTCCATGCTCGAGACACTTTATGTCAATGCCTGTGACTAAACCACATCTACAAGAAGAGTTCTAAAGTAGTTTGCAAAGCATAGCAGTGATATTCAGTTTTTGGTTTAGAAATACAGCGTGGAAGCAGCCCCTTCAGCCCACCGAGTCAATGCTGACCAATGATCAATCACATTTACACCAGTTTTATATTAGCCCAAATTTGCATCCTGCACACTCAGGGCAATTTACAGAAGCCAATTAAATTACAAATCTGCACGTCTTTGGAATGTGGGAGAAAACCGGAGCACCCGGAGAAAACCCACGCCGTCAGAGGGAGAACATGCAAACACCATGCAGACAGCACCTGAGGTCATGATGGAACCCGGGTCTCTGGCGCTGTAAAGGGCCAGCCCCACCGCGGGGACCTAAATTGCGAGTTTAGAAGAGTTTGCGCTCGATTCAAACTCGCAGCATGGTCTACACGTGGTCCTAGGAGGTCTATTTAACTCTTCTTCATGCTCTAGAGAAGTTCCCGCACACTCGAGGCCACAGTTTGGTCGAGGAGTATTTTTTAGCATGCTGAAAATTGTCCGCGAGTAAAAATTGGTCGGCATGGAAAAAATCGATATATTATTTTACTCGTAGGTTTAGTCGAAGTAGGTCGTAGTAGGTCGGCATGTCATTCGTAGGTAATCGAAGGCAGACGAAGATAATCAAAGGTAGTCAAAGCTAATCACAGGTAATCACAGACAGAGTTAAGGGCCTGTCCCACTTGGGCGTAATTTGCACGTCATTTACACGTCACGACGCACGACGCGCGCATGGTGCGTGGTGACGTAGGCAGTGACTCGTGGTCGCGCGCGGCGCCCCAGGATTTTGGGATGTACAAAATCTTTGTGCGCCATCTGCGTGACGCGCAAATGACGCCCAGTGGGACAGGCCCTTTAGTGTAGTTAGTTGATGCTAGTCTTCTACATAGTCGAAGGAGGTCTTCTACATATTCGTAGGAGGTTCTCTACATAGTCGCGGAAGGTCGTAGGAGGTGTTCTCCTTCGGCGATACAACAAGACCATGATTTTTTAAAACTCTCCTAAACTCTTCTAAACTCGCAAATGAGGTCCCCACAATGGGACAGGCCCCTTAGACAGCAACTACCGCTGCGCCACTGTGCTGCTTCCAATGGAGGCTCAAGGAACTGCAGAAGCTGGAACCCTGCTTAGAACACAGAGCAGTGATGTTATTGTACTTTATGTGAATCGAGGTTCACAGGAGACCACTCAGCCCATTAAGTCTGTGCTAGCTACTTGAAAGAGTCTTTTGATTTGCCCCCCCCCCCCGCCCCCTCTCTGCTTTCACACACTATATTCTGAACTGACCACTCTGTTACTTTTCACAATGTCTTTGATTCCTTTATGCATTATTCGCAAGCCTTGTGTCGCCAATTTTTCTGCTACTGAAATTCTGTCAGATCCTTCATTTGCTTTGTTATAGTTCTATAACATTTTCCACTGTTCAATGAAATTCAATGAAACGATGAAATTCTTACTTGCAGCAACAAACTCTGTGTGTAAAACACACTAGGGATAATTTACAATGATACCAAGCCAACTATCATTAAAACCTGTCCGTGTGGGAGGAAACTGAGAATTTCAGAGAATTCCACAGATTTACAACTCTCCCGGTGAATTTTTTTTTCCTCATCTCAATCCTTCATGGCCTATCCCTTATTCTTAAACTGTGACCCCTGGTTTCTGTAGTCCCCCAACATCAGAAACATTTTTCTGCATCTAGTCTGTCCAATCCCTGAAATTTTTTATATATGTTTCGAAAAGATCCCTTCTCACCCTTCTAAATTCCAGTGATTCCACACTGGATTCCATTGACGTGTAGGAAGGAACTGCAAATGCTGGTTTAAACCAACCCAAAAATCCGGAGTAACGCAAGGAGAACGTGCAAACTCCACATGGGCAGCACCCGCGGTTGGGATTGAACCCGGGTTGCTGGCGCTGTGAGGCAGCAGCTCGTCTTTGTTATCCGACAAAACCGCACGTCTTTGGGATGTGGGAGGAACCTGGAGCACCCGGGGAAAAGGAGCGAAGCCGGCTCTCTGGCACTGCGTGTCAGCAGCTCTACCCGCTGCGCCACTGTGACCAACAAAGATCATTTAGCACACACGAATGGTTGCAGAATGGCACATAATCAAAATGGGTTTATAGAGTTGAATAATTGCACTGTGTGTCGCAAGTCGGTTTACTTAATTTTGCAACTGGTATTGTGTGAAACATGTAAAATTAGTTTTGCAATATGGAAGTTATGATTGTCACTTCCTTGTACGAGCTCCATTCAATTCATTTCAGAAGCACGTCGAAGAAAAACTCAATGTAATATTTTCCAGAAAAGCAAACCAATTATGGCCGTAAAGTGAGAAAATGTCTTATTTCACAATCTCTGTGCCTCATGTACTTGCCATACGCTGACCTTCAATTCCACGAAGCATTCTCTACCAGTCCTTCTGAGAAAGAAGAGTGTCAGACTTGCCCCGGCCATCCAGTTTTAGCCTCAGTAGAGACACTGGCTGAGTAGGGCGGTATCCCACTTTATCTCTCTTCCTCCTTCTCCTCATCCTTCCTCTCCCCCTCCTTTTTACCTTCCTCCTTTTCCCCTCCATCTCCTCCTCCCCCTTCTCCTCCCCTTCTCCTCACCTGTCTCCCCTTTCACCCCCTTCTTCTCCTCCTCCTCCCCTTCTCCTCACCCTCCTCCTCATCCTTCTCCCCCTTCACTCCCTTCTCCTCCTCCTCACCCTTCTTCTCCTCCCCATTCTCCTCCCCCTTCTCCCCCTCTTCTCCTCTTTTCCCCCTCCTCTCGCTCCTTCTCATTCATCTATAGGTATCTTGAATGAGAAAGCACATAGTCTAATTAGTCTGAAGAAGGGACTTGACCCGAAACCTCACCCATTCCCTCTCTCCAGAGATGCTGCCTATCCCGCTGAGTTACTTCAGCATTTGGTGTCTATCTGCTGTTCTTTCCTACACGTCTAATTGGAAAATTGGGTAGACAGATAGCAGATGGAATTTAATTTAGTTTAGTTTAGTTTAGTGCAGAAACAGGCCCTTTGGACCACCGGGTCCGTACTGACCAGTGATCCCCAAACACTAACATTATCCTACGTACACGGGGTAATTTTACACTTATACCAAGCCAATTTTACTTCGGAGTCACATGCGTGACTACGTGAAGAAGCCCGCCAGCCCACATGCGCGTCAATATGTCTAACGCATTGCGCACGACTGGCTGGGAGGTGCATCGCTCCTCCAGCAGTAAGTTTCAAACCCTGCAGCTAAGTTTTTAACTTATTTTCAGGTTGTGTATTTGGTTGCAGGAATCTCTTTTACAGAGATTCCTGCTGGATATGGAAATCCGGGGCGAAATCCAGACGGGCCGCGGGGAAGCCGGCCAAGAAGGACCGCGGGAGCGCGGGTAGCCGGCGGCCGTCGGGTTCGCTGCCCGACTCGCTGACAGTGCGGTCAGCGACTTCAGACTTTGGCAACCCCGAAATGGGGCAAAGCCAAACGGAGCATGAAGAGGCCTGTGGACTCGGACGAGGCAGGCCAGGAGGGTTCCCCTCCGACAAACATGGGTAACGTCCTCGGGCGTTTATCCCAGATGGAGCATGGATAGCGTCCTCGGGCGTTCATCCTGCGGAGGATGCTCCATCATGATATGCTCCGGGAAACGGTGCCTGTTTCAGAGCTGCTTGAAAATCTCCCTCCCTGTGGAGGGGAGTGCGAGGGGGTCATAAAAACATGGATAATAAGTGCAGCAGTAGGCCATTCGGCCCTTCGAGCCTGCACCGTCATTCAGTGTGATGTATACCGTACCTTCCTTCTCTACATACCCCCTGATCCCCTTAGCCACAGGGGCCACATCTAACTTAAATATAGCCAATGAACTGGCCTCAACTACCTTCTGTGGCAGAGAATTCCAGAGATTCACCACTCTCTGTGGGTCAGTGTATGACTGATTCCAAATTCGGAAGTATGTCCGTGGAGCATACTGGGATGCATGCGTAAGGTTCAAGAATTGTCTGCCATGGCATCAAGGTTTGCGATACCCTCGCAAACAAAGAAGCCGCTACAGGACGAGTCGGTTCCAGCATCAACTACCTCATGTCACATTATTACAGGAACAGGTGACGGCTGCAAAATACCATTCACCTGTAAATTGTGCATTCCTGAAAGTGCCGGCAGTGAACAGCGCTATCTGGGGAGACATTGGGGGGGGGGGGGGGGGGGGGCACCAAACCCAGGAAATGAATGTCCAGCCGCCGAATCTTCTCTTTGGGGAAGACCTACCCAAACAGGTAAAAGACCTGGATGAGGAAGCAAAAGCCTTCGGACTAATCAAGGTACCAACGGCGAGCAAAGCTTCACCGTTTTGGAGACAACACCCCTGCGCCTCCATCGGCAGTCAGCGATTCCCTGAAGCTGGTGGCAGCTCAAAAGCTGATTCTATGGGCAGAGGTCGTTTAGGCCAGGGCCCAAGCCAGTCCTCAGGGAAAATGCACAACCCATGCACCCCAGCAGTCCTACCCTCCAAATTTCGAGGACGGAAATTGAACCCGCATCAGGTGCCTTTGGGCTTACCATAAGACCACTGGTAACCATGGAGGTAGGTGGGTCTGGTTCTTTCCGAAACATGGGATGTGTGGATCAGTTACAAGTTGGTGATAGAATACACTTGGTTTTTTTGCACAAATGGAAAAGGATAACATTGGAACCCTTGCACAGTATACAAGGGTTCCAAATTGAAATTTCCTTTAACTCTTTGCCACCCATACAATATGCACAAAGTTGGGCATTTATTCATTCCAAACAAAAAGGTTTGGATATACAAGCAGATATCCAAATAAGTAAAAGATCTGGATGAGGAAGCAAAAGCTGTCGGGTTAATTAAAGCACCCACGACGAGCGAAGCTTCACTGTTTCGGCGATGACACCCTGCACCTCCAAAAAAGAAAGATGGAGGATGTCGGATCATCCTTGATTTAACTCACACTTAACTCACATGTGAGGTATAGACATTTTTAAATGGAAAGTTTTGTTACTGTCTAACAACTGATTCTCAAAGGATTCTTTATGGCATGCATCGATCTCAAAGATGCATACTATTCAGTTCCCATTCACAGGGATCACCGGAGATATTTGAAATTTAGCTGGATGAGGCAACGATAACAGTTTAAAGCGTTGCAAAATGGGCTAACTTCAACTCCCAGGTTATTTACCAAATTACTGAAGCCGGTGCTTGGGCTGCTCAGAGCTCAAAAACACATTGTTATGGCCTATCTGGATGATATTTTTTAAACGCTGTATTTGGTTAAATTAGCTGTTTCAGCTGCGAAATTAATATTTGAGAATTGGGGTTTCTCATCCAGCCAGTTAAATTTAAGTTGATACCAACTAGAGTTATTAATTATTTAGGATTTACCTTAACTCTATTCATTTATAGTTGATAGAGATTAGACTCCGCCCTGGGTCAAGAGATTAGAATTAATAGAAGCCTGTAACAACCTTGTTGTTATGAGGCAACCTTCTATTCGTCAGGTGGCTAGTGTAATTGGAAATATAGTGGCTGGCTTTCCAGCTGCGCAGTTTGGGCCTTTACATTATCAGAACTTACAATGTGCAAAGGAGCAAGCTCTCAAGTACCATTTAGGTCATTGTAAACAGACCTATGCTATTAACAGCTGAAGCTATCAGAGTTACAATGGTGGACGAACAGTATTCAGCATTGCTCCAGCAACATTTTTGGTCAGTAAACCTTCAATTATATTACAAACTGATGCTAGTGCTCCAAGATGGGAAATTACTAATACCATCTCTAGTTACGGAGGCGGATGGGATATGCATGAGTTACCAATTCTTCAGTTTATGGTATCAACTACCTAGAGACACTGGGGGTACTCTATGGGTTAAAGGCTTACTGTGCGAATATGCATAATCTGCATGCTCAACTACAAGTTGATAACACTACGGTCGTGGCATATATTAATCACATGGGTGGAATCAAGTCAATATCCTGTGATAGTTTACCTAACATCATTTGGCGCTGGTGTATCGTCACGTAAATTCAATGACAACACAGAATGGATGTTGGATCACAAAGTATTTAATGACATTGTTGCTCGATATGGAACACCGAATATCGAGTTGTTTGCATCTTGGCTCAATCACCAATTGCAAAAATATGTTGCATGGCAGCCAGACCCAGGGGCTGTGATGATAGATGCATTCTCACTACACTGAGGAGGAATGTTCTTTTATGTCTTTCCTCCATTTTGCCTCATCAGCCGGGTCTTGCAAACAATCCAGCAAGATTCCGCTTCAGGCATTTTCGTAGTACCTGACTGGCCTATGCAACCATGGTTCCCGCTGATGTTGGGAATGATTATAGAACCGTATATGGTTATCTCTAAACACAAAAATTTGCTGGTTCATCCCGTGACTCGGGAAGCCACCCTTTGCATGATAGAATCAATTTATTGATTTGCAGACTCTAGAAGACCATTCCTGGGGCGCGGGCTGTCAAACCAAACCGTGGACGTGGTCACTGCAGCTTGGAGGGATAGCACCAATAAGCAGTACATTTCTTCATCAGGAGATGGGATGTGTTTGTTTAAATGCTAATATAACATATAATACGGCACGGAAACTGACGTCTTGGAGTTCATTTTCGAATGGGTCTATGATAAAAAATTAAGTTATAGTGCCATTAACTGTGCCAAAAGTTCTTGCATTCTCATCATATTTGCTGCAGGGATCGCGACCCACTCTGTCGGGTCTCACACTCTGATGTCCAGATTTATTAAGGATATCTTTAACACAAATTCTCCCAGGACCAGGTACAAGGAAGTATGGGATTTAACATTGTGTTAACACTACGTCGCCGGTGGGCTCCAGCTACATCCTTATCTTTGGCCAGGCTCTCATATAAGGTAGTTATGCTCATGGTGCTGGTTCAGCGCAACGCGTCCAGTCGTTGCAAAAGCTACGGCTGAACAGAATGGTTATATCTACCAACGAAATAACGTTCTATGTAAATGAGTTATTAAACTAAGCAGACCGGGGGCATTGGGTCTAAAGCTGGAATTCTGGCATATCCTGAACAATCTGGACAATAGATTGTGTGTTGTTACACATATTCATCAACATTTTAAGACTACAAAGAACTTTAGAGGCACTGATCTGGCAATGTTCGTTAGCCACAAAAACACACACACAAGAGTTTCAGTGCAGACCATCTCCAGGAGGTTTAGATATGTATTGGCTTGTGCATGAGTGTTTTAAATCTCACTCCATCAGGGCTGCAATAACATCAGCAGCAAGGATCATGAAGGTTCTGCAGGACCACGTCCTAGCGACAGTAGGGTGGTCAAATGAGCCGGCTTTCCAAACCTTTTATAAAAAAACGATTGCCAGGCCGGGTTCGTTTGCCAACCCAAGTTTAAGTTCTATTCAATAATTTGCTTATTATTTACTTATTATTAGCATCAGCATGTTTTAAATCTATGTCATGTCTGAATGCATTTTTAGTTTTCATACATTTCTGGTCAACTGATGCAGTGTGTGGTGTGAACTCGTGTTCGCGGCATGGAATCACAGAGCTTTGAAATCTTCACATAGTCACTCACGTGACTCCGAAGTAAAATAGGAAGATTAAACGAGAACTTACTAGTTTGAAGTTTGATCTTTATTTAATGAGGAGTTACAATGAAGGATTACGTGCCCGCTCCCAACCCTCTTCTCATAAAGGTCATGTGGTAGTTCTAATTTCTCGAATCTTCCTATAATCAGTTCAACAATGTTATCTCTGATTTCAACACTGCTGTTTAGAAGATTGACGCGCATGCGGGCTGGCGGGCTTCTTCACGTAATCCCTCATTGTAACTCCTCATAAAATAAAGATCAAACTTCAAACTGGTAAGTTCTCATTTAATCTTCCTATTAACCTACAAACCTTACGTCTTTGGAGTGTGAGAGGAAACTGGATCACCAGGAGAAAACCCACATAGGTCATGGGGAGAAGGTACAAACTCTGTACAGCACCCATAGTCAGGTCCCCCTCACACTAAACTGATTCTCCCTCGTTCTATATTCTGTGCAAAAGCCTTTGTGCTTTCACGTATCTGCACCTCTCAGTTTCCCCTTTGTCCTCCTGCGGTCTCAGGGCTTAGGAGATCATCCTGAGAGGGGATATGTACAGGAAATGTCAGGGTCTTTCATAATAAAATGATGGTTCTGAAAGACTTATGGTCCTAGTGCCAAAGTCCAGGAGGATTAACATTGTGGTGCAGTCCTCATGCAAGACCTGCAAGCAATCAATAAACTACAATGACTCACTTAGGCTGTGATCAAAAGAAATGGAAATCATATAAAATTTGAGAACGTTAAAAATTAGTTAATTTGTTTGGTTTAGTTTGTTGTCATGTGTACCAAGGCACAGTGAAACGCTCTTGTTGTGTGCTAACCAGTCAGTAGAAAAGTAACACATGATAACAATCGAGCCATTCACAGTGCACAGATACATGATAAGGGAATAAAATTAAGAGCAAGGTAAAGCCAACAAAGTCCGATCATGGTTACAAAATCAACCTTTGATGTATAAATGGTTAAGCTTCTCAGTATTAATTTTAAGAGACATTGTGAAAGTAGAGACACACAGTACCAAACCCTTGAGGAAATGTCCATGATAAATTTAGCTGGGGAATCTCCAGAACAAGTAGTGGCATAATTCAGGGCTAAGTGACACCAGCTAAGGACCAACGTACTTAAGAGGAGCAATTAATCACCAAAAACTCCATGGATTGGTTTTCAGTGGACAGTTGCAAGGTAGTGTGATCATTTAGTTTTAGTTTAGTTTAGTTTAGAGATACAGCGCGGAAACAGACCCTTCGGCCCACCGAGTTCGGGCTGACCAGTGGTCCCCGCACATTAACACTATCCCACACACCTAGGGACAATTTACAAATACCAACCCATTAAATCCTACAAACCTGTACATCTCTGGAGTGTGGGAGGAACCCAAAGATCTCGGAGAAAACCCACACGGTCAAGGGGAGAATGTACAAACTCCGTATAGACAGCACTCGTAGGAGCAGAATTAGGCCATTCGGCTGATAATGTCTCTACTACCATTCAATCATGGCTGATCTATCACTCCTAACCCCATTCTCCTACTTCCTCCTCATAACCGCTGACACCGAACCAATCAAGAATTTATCTATCTCTGCCTTAAAAACATCCGTCTTGGCCTCCACAGCCTTCTGTGGCAAAGAATTCCACAGATTCCTCTAAAGAAATTCCTCTGAATGGAACGTCCTTTAATTCTGAAGCTATGACCTCTAGTCCTGGACTCACACGTCAAAACAGCCTGTCCACATCAACTCGATCCAAGCCTTTCACTATTTTGTACATTTTAATGTTCCCCCACATTCTTCTAATCCCCAGTGAACATACATTAGGTCCAGTGCTGTCAAAAGCTCATCATATGTGACCAGATGGCCACATGGGGAATTAGGGGTGGGCACCAATTAATGGGAAATTAGGGATGGACACCAGTTAATGAATTAAGGGTGGGCACCAGTTAATGATTTAGGGGTGGGCACCAGTTAATGAATTAAGGGTGGGCACCAGTTAATGGTGAATTAGAGGTGGGCACCAGTTAATGGGGAATTAGGGGTGGGCACCAGTTAATGAATTAGGGGTGGGCACCAGTTAATGGGGAATTAGAGGTGGGCACCAGTTAATGGGGAATTAGAGGTGGGCACCAGTTAATGAATTAGGGGTGGGCACCAGTTAATGAATTAGGGGTGGGCACCAGTTAATGATTTAGGGGTGGGCACCAGTTAATGATTTAGGGGTGGGCACCAGTTAATGAATTAGAGGTGGGCACCAGTTAATGGGGAATTAGGGATGGGCACCTGTTTATAGTTTAGTTTTAGGTTTATCATATTGATTTGAATTGCTAAATGGTCCACTTCTGTTCCTGTAATCCTGGTCTCACATCCACTGGGTTCAATATGTTTTCTCCTCTGTTTCAAAGCAATCTTCCCGGGTGGTCTCGTGGTGTCCCCGGTTGTCGGTTTTTAAATCGGCACCAGATGTGGAGAACAGTCTCACTCCCCATCTCCCTCCTAGAGGAACGTCCTTTAATTGTGAGCTCATCCTTCTAAATTCCAGTGAATATAAACCCAGTCAATCCATTCTTTCATTATATGTCAGTCCTGCCATCCCGGGAACTAACCTGGTGAACCTATGCTCCACTCCCTCAATAGCAAGAATGTCCTACCTCAAACTAGGAGACCAAAACAGCACACAATATTCCAGGTGCGGTTTCGCCAGGGCTCTGTACAACTGCAGTAGGACATCTCCAGCACTTTGTGTCCTTTTGTGTCAGTCTGCAGAACGGTCTCGATTCGAAACGTTGCCTGTCCATGTTCTCCAGAGATGCTATCTGACCAGCTGAGTTACTCCAGCGTCCTTTTCTACATTATTTTGCAATCCTCAAATATTTCTCAAGGCTGAGAAACTTGGAGAATTGGGTGGCACAAGGATTGGATCGTAAAGTGGACTGAATGTGCAGAGTCAGTCATGGTGAGTGAATGAGCTCTGCAACCCAACTTGCCCACAAGGTTGGCAGCTTTTCCCATCTACACTCTACCCCATCTATAATCTACACACTACAGTCTGAAGAAGGGGTCTCGACCCGAAACGTCATCCAATCCTTCTCTCCATAGATGCTGCCTGTCCCTCTGAATTACTCCAGCATTTTGAGTCTATCTTTGATTTAAACCAGTATCTGCAGTTCGATCCAACACAGCAGGTTTGAAAGTTGTGTGGACCACTCCTGAACCCATTTTGTATGTTGTAATCGAGCGACTGACTGAGTCAGAATCTTCGAACTTTGCCAGTCCTTCCGCTTGGTACAGAATGTGGTTTGAAGATGCCGGATGGTTGCATCTTACGGTTAGCCACAAATCCTGTTGTAGTTCTTTATTTTCTTTTGACATTTGAACAAATGACATACGCAGCTTTTTACCGTAGATATTTTCAATACTTCTCTTTTACAGGACTGACGCTAGATTCCAAATGAGAAACTTTTGAATCTGTTTTTTCCTCCAAATGTTTGAAGTAGCCATCAACTCATGTTTACGTTGCATCAGTGGATGGAAGGAACGGGCGACGTTTCAAATCGAGACCCTTCTACCTGAAACCATCACCACACAGAGAGTTGTGAGTCTGTGGAATTCTCTGCCTCAAAGGGCGGTGGAGGCAGTTCGCTGGATACTTTCAAGAGAGAGCTAGATAGGGCTCTTGAAGATAGCGGAGTCAGGGGATATGGGGAGAAGGCAGGAACGGGCGTACTGATTGTGGATGATCAGCCATGATCACATTGAATGGCGGTGCTGGCTCGAAGGGCCGAATGACCAACTCCTGCACCTATTGTCTATTGTCTATTCCTTCTATCCAGAGATGCTGCCTGTTCCACTGAGTTACTCCAGCACTTGGTGTTTGTCTGTGGTGTACACCAGCATCTGCAGTTCCTTCCTACACATTAACTCATGTTTAGTTTATGTTTATTGAGGTACTGAGGTACAGTGAAAAGCTTTTTGTCGCGTGCCATCTAGTCAGCGGAATGACCATATGTGATTAAAATAAATGCTTTGTTTTAGGTTCGGAGATGCAGTGCGGAAGCAGGCCCTTTCGGCCTACCGGGTCCGCACCGACCAGCGATCCCCGCACATTAACACCATCCTACACACACGAGGGACAATTTTACATGTTATATCAAGCCAATTAACCTCCAAACCTGTACCTCTCTGGAGCGTGAGAGGAACCCGAATATCTCAGGGAAAAGCCACGCGGGTCACGGGGAGAACGTGCAAACTCCGTACAGACAGCACCCGTGGTCGGGATCGAACCAGCATCTCCGGCGCTGCTACGCCACCATGCCCCCTTTATTTTTATTGTCACGTACCGAGGTGCAGTGGAAAGCTTTTTGTTGCATGCCATCCAGTCAGCAGAATGACTATACATGATTAAAATAAAGCCATCCACGGTGGACAGATAAAGGATTTAGTGTTTCGGTTTCAGTTTGGTTTATTGTCACAGTGAAAAGCTTCTGTTGTGCTGCTAACCAGTCGGCATAAAGACAATACCTGATTACAATCGATCCAGTTACAATGTATACATACAGGGTAAGGGAATAAGGTTTAGTGCAAGGTAAACACAGCAAAAAGTCAGATCAAGGATAGTCCAAGGGTCACCAATCAGGTAGATAGATAGTAGTTTGGCACTGCTCTCTGGTTGTGGTGAGGTATAAATGGAGTCAATGGAAGGAAGGTTGGTTTGTGTCATGGTCCAGGCTGATAAAAGTCTAGTAGAGGATATTAAGAAGAGCATAGTTAGTGTAACATAGAAACATAGAAAATAGTTGCAGGAGTGGGCCATTTGACCCTTCGAGCCAGCACCACCATTCAATATGATCATGGCTGATCATCAAAAATCAGCTCTCCGTTCCTGATTTTTCCCCATATCCCTTATTCTATTAGCCCTAATAGCTATATCTTACTCTCTCTTGAAAACATCCAGTGAATTGGCCTCCATTGCCTTCTGGGGCAGAGAATTCCACAGATTCACAACCCTCCGGGTGAAAAAGTTTTTCCTCATCTCAGTCCTAAATGGCCTACCCCTCATTCTTGAACGGTGACCCCTGGTTCGGAACTCCCCCAACATCGGGAACACCTTTCCTGCATCCAGTCTGTCCAATCCCTTAAGAATTGTATATGTTTCTATAAGATCCTCTCTTATTCTTCTAAATTCCAGTCAATACAAGCCCAGTCGACCCTTTCTTGCATCATACGTCCCGTCATCCCAGGAATTAACCTGGAGAAAGTACAGTGGAGGAGAGTAAGAAGAGCATAGTTAGTGTAAGAATTGCTGCTGGTGAAATAAAGATTTAAAAGCCTGCAGTGATTCTAATTATGATAGCAGATCCACTACTGGGACCAGCACTCAAAGAATCGCGCCATCTTGCTTCTTGTAGTCCATATAAAAACTAAAGGGCATTCAAATGCTGGAGGGCTTAGCTTTAAGGTGAGAGAGGCAAACTTTAAAGGAGATGTGTGGGGCAATTTTTTTTTTATACGGAGGGTGTCGAGTGCACGTGTCGTGCTGCCTGGGCTTGTGGTTGAGGCAGATATGACAGTGGCATTTAAGATGGTTTTGGATAGACGTATGGATGTGCAGGAAATGGAGCGATATGGATAATGAGGAGATAGATAAGAGATGATCTTGGCATCATGTTGGGCAAGACATTGTAGACTGAAGGGCCTATTCTTGTACTGCCCTGTTCCATGTTCTATAAAGACTCCTGTTCTTTCATCAAACAACTTTTTATTGGAAAAATGTATTGTTTAAATGATACCATTGTAAAGATTGTGCAGGAACAATTGCAAGTTGGTGTACATGAGCACATGTTTTTTTTTAGATTAGCAAAGTATGGTGAAACTACTGATAGTTCATTAATTCATAACTTCCAGGAGCAGAATGAGGGCATTCGCCCTGTCAAATCCACTCCGCCATTCAATTATGGCTGATCTATCTATCCCTCTCAACCCCATTCTCCTGCCTTCGCCCCATGACCTCTGACACCCTGACTAATCAAACATCTGACAATCTCTGCCTTAAAAATATCCTTTGATGTCCTCCACCACCATCCGTTGCTATGAATTCCACAGATTCTGCGCCCTGTAACTAAAGAAATTATTTCCCATCTCCTTTCTAAAGGTAATAGCCCTGTCCCACGGTGCGAGTTCATTCCGAGAGTTCTCCCGAGTTTGCCCTGATTCGAAGTCGGAGATTGACGGTAATGGCCACTCGTCGGTACTCAGGGCTCCCGTGGACATTTTTCAATGCGTTGAAAAATATTCACGAGTCTTCCCATGCTTACCTGCTATTAGCGAATCTTCCCGAGTACCTGCCATTAGCGGTATGAGCCGGTAAGAGATGTCTCCGAGCTCCGACCTTCCCGCTATGTTCATTCTCCGTGCTTACCACGAGTTTGATTTTTTTTTAAACTCGGGAGAGCACTTGAATTAACTCGCACCGTGGGACAGGGCTTTAAGTCTTTTTATTCTGAGTTGAATCCCTGGTCCGAGACTCTTCCACTAGTGGGCACATCCTCTCCACATTCAAGCTATCCAGGCTTTTTACTATTTGTTATGTTTCTATAGATGCACCATATAAAGCATGCTGTCCGGGTTACCTCACAGCTGCAAGTTCAAGTTCAAGTTCATGTTTGTTGTTACTTAACCAACTATGGTACAGTGACATTTGAGTTACTATACAGCCATACTAAGTGAAAAGAATACAGTATACACATAAAATAATGTAAACATAAACATCCACCACATTGGAATCAACATTCCTCACTGTGGTGGAAGGCCCAGAGCTGTTCCCTATAAGGTTGGGAACAGCTCTGCCCAAGACAGCAAGAAATAGTAGAGAGTTGTAGATGTATCCCAGTCCAGCACACAGCCCAGACTCCCCACCATTAACTCAAGCAGCATTGGAAAAGCAACCGTCATAACTATTGTGCCACTCTGGTCTTCCGTTCTTCTCCCTGAATCCCTGGGGCGGAAGGTACAGAAAGTAGGTTGCTGCCTTACAGCGCTGACAGTGCTAGAGACACGGGTTCGATCCCAACCACGGGTGCTCTCTGTACAGAGTTTGTAGTTTCTCTCCGTTTTCTCCGAGATCTTCGGTTTCCTCCCACACGCCAAAGATGTACAGTTTTGTAAGTTAATTGGCTTGGTTTGAATGTGAGTTGGCCCTAGTGTGTGTTGATATGTGAAGGGTGGCTGGTCGGTGCAGATTTGGTGAGCCAAAGGGCCTGTTTCCACACTGTATTACAAAAAATAAACAAAAAAAATTACTATAGAGAACTAGACTACAGAAGCTTGAAAGTGCGCACCACCATACCCAGGAACAGCTTCTTCCCCTCAGTTATTGGGCTTCTGAATGATCCTTCTAAAAGTTAGAGTACTGTCCGATTTACCTCTACCCCATAAAGTCATAAGGTCATGTGATGGAGAAAATTAGGCCATTCGCCCATCAAGTCCACCATTCATCATGCTGATCTCCTAAACCCATTCCGTCCTGCTTCTTCTCCTCTGACACCTTGTACTAAGCAAAAAAGGCTATCTATCACTGCTTAAAAATATCCATTGACTATGGCCTCAGACAGCCTTTCTGTGGCAAAGAATTCCATAGATGCCATCAGCCACTCTCATGACTGAAGAAATTCTCTCATCTCTGTTTTCTAAAAGAATGTCCTTTAATTCTAGTCCTAGTGCCTCTTATTCTAAAGTAAACTCCAGTGAGTACAGCCCAGTGCCGACATATTGCTCATTTTTATCCAGGACATTCTTGGTAAACCTTCCTCAGGACGCTCTCCAGAGCAGCACATTTCCATCCTCAGATAAGGTCCCAAAATTAGCTCAGCAATATCCCAAATGCAGCCTTATCACACACACTTATAAGCCTCAAACATACATCCCTGTTTTTGTATACAAGCCCCGCTTGAAAATAAATGCTAACACTGCGTTTGATTTCTTATACTAACCGATTCGACTTGCAATTAACTTTTGGGAATCCGGCAGCCACGTCTCGCCAACTCCAAATCCGTTCACTCTCTGATTTCTGGATGCTGTCCCCATTCAGAAATAGTCCTAACGCCATTATTCCTAGTACCAAAAAGCATGTGACTCCACAGGTCTGCTGCACTATATTTCCATCTGCACTTCTCTGCCCCTCTTCAACCTGTCCAGGTCCTTCAGCAAGTCCCTGCTTTCTCCACATCTACCTCCCTTCCACCTATTTTTGTATCAACATGCCCATACAGACATAGGATCGTATCTATGGAACCTGATGTGTGACAATGTAGAGAATTATATTCTTCATCCTTCTACCATGAGAGTAGTTCGGCACGAGATGGAGATTGTGGTGCTTCTTTGAGAAAAGAAAAGTTGAGAGCAGATTCCAATCAACGTGGTTTAGATGGGGTAAATCATGGAAGCTGTCTCAATGAAAAATGGTTTGGTTGGATCAAGGCCACAGGCTGTAAACTAATCCTCCGGCAAATGTTGGCAAATGAGGAAGTGAGAAACATTTTTCAACAGATTTGGAATCACTGCCGTTGACAATGATTGCAAGAATAACTACAGAAGTTCCATTCAAATGACTTTGAGCTGCATTTGTTTTGAAAGGATTTTATTAGTAAGAATTAAACAGAACTTACCAGTTAGAAGTTTATGCATTATTTTATGAGGATTACGTTGGTGATTACGTGAAGAAGCCCCCAAGCCGCATGCGCAGCAAACTTCAAAGCAGCGTGTATGAAATCACAAATAAACAACACGAAGTAAACAGTAAGATCAGTTAACAGCAGAACTACAGATATCTTTCTGAAGAGGGTTGGGGCGTGTGTCACGGAAACACCAAACGAACTCCACAAAAAGATTAGATCCAACTTCAAAGCTGTCTCTATAATGTTTTGTGTTTAATCTACAGAATTTACATTCGCAGTCCGAGTATTGGATTTCCATGAAGAGTTCAAAGCTTTGTGATTTCATGCCGCAAATGAACAAATCACGGGGATCCCACTGCATATGATTAACTCGAAAGAGAAATAAATTGTATTAGTAATAACATATGTATCAATGTAATGATAGGGTTTATTTAGACAATGTAAACAAACTACAGTACCCCTAACATTTAGGTACTTAAAATGTCATTGGAAAACAGCCCTGATTACCAATTGTGCCGATGATAAAATTCTGAACATCAGCCATTTCTTGCCCCTCCGACGGCCGCTAAAATTTGGTCAAAGGACACATCCCTCCCTTTGGCCGCCAACATAGCTGCTGCCCTAGTATAATGAGATGTAAACACACTCTCTAAGTGATATACTGACGTTGATGCTGACCTGGTGGAATGAGACATACAATCGTCAATGTTAATACCTGTTGCAGCCACCTTGAAATAGTCTGAACCGACCTTTTCTCGTGTAATTCCCCAATGTAGTGGGAATGCATCCACCGCTAATGCTCCTGGGTCTGGCTCCCATGAGACACATTTAGACCACTGGAGATTTAATCCAGACACAACAGATCAACATTTGGTACTCATACTGTCTGACAATCTTTTTTAAACTTTTTGAATTTTAACATTCATTCTGTATTGTCATTGAACTTTCGTGATCTGTTGTCTTACCACAATATTGTCTTCTCCCACAGCTGTGGTATTGTCTACTCGTAATTGAACATGTAAGTTCTTTATTGCGTTAGAACAAACAGCTAATCAATGCATAAAACGCCCCCAATAACTCCCAAATAATTCATACCTTATGTGTTTGGAGAAATTAAATCGTCTTGGACAGTTCATCGACCACCACCACAACTGGTGTCGCTGTCCCTTTGGCTCCCCATCCGAGAGCACTCCCATAAATTCAGTCTGTAATACCACTGAAGACTACTGAACAAGCACATTTTTACTTCTAGTAACTTGTGCAACATTGAGAATCCATCATTGCAATTCAGCTCAACCTTTTTAGTTGGTAACCGCATGGGACCTAATCAATGACCTGCATGCTTTTTACGCTTATTCTCTGGTCTTTGGCAGACTTTGATCACTTTACTTTACCACTATCACTTTACCAGTAACCTAGCTACTTCTTGATGGTGGGATAATGTTTTTTACCAGGACAAGTACAGGCATTTTAACATCCTCAACCTTAATTGTTGGTAAAGTTACTGACATATCAACTGTATTAATGACAAACCCAAATAATCAATTGTTTGGGATGCCTGTAACTAACATGTTGTTTGATGTACAGAACCTTAGCCTTTCAATAGGCCTATGGTTGCTGAACCCAGTTCTTCAGCTGTCTCCCATTTACAATTAACATATCCTATAGATAAGTCATTAAAATGTGATTCTGAGCTCTCATTAATAACACAGTGCTGGTTTCAATAATTGTGTGAGCAATCTGAGGGCTGAATTTAAACCCATTAGGTCATTCCTTCAGCTGATCCATCCAATTAATTAAGTACCTGAATAATAAGGCATCCTTTTTTAAGGTCTAATAATAGGCCATATAGCAGCCTTGTGAAAAACAACTTTGTTACGTTGTTGAAGTGTACTTTTTTTAAATGCCTATACTGAACTATAAATTTAAGTTTGTGATCCCAGAATGACTCTGCAACCCCCATATATTTGAGGGGTCTGGGATATATATCTCTACCTGACGAGTTCCTGGTACATTCAAACACCCAAGCCGATCAGATTTAATGCAGAAATACAAACAATTGTAATCTTTACAACCAACCAGAGGTAGTTTCCCAGAAATTCCATGTGTGATGAATGAACGTTTTCTGTACTTCCGTAAATGAACCAGAAGATCTCCTTCTCTTAATATAGGGGGTTTGTATTCAACCTGTTTGTTTTCTCAAAGCGGGGATGAGAATTTTATAAGGCAAATATCCTTAATTGTTTGGGCAGTTTTTTCATCAATCATAAATCTGGTTATAAGCTTGCCCACATAATCCTGCATTTTTTGGGTATAAATGTTAGCCAAATGACAATTTTTCATCATACAATTGGGTTCGAATATGCATTGCAGAGTAATGCAAGCATGTCTTAAAAGTATTGGACATTATCGACCCATGTATGGTCTTCCCCAAAATGCAGTGAAGCCAACTGAATATCAGCTAGAGGACATGCTGGAACACATTTCCTGTCCTCACAATCGTTACACTCATGGGTGCCCAATTACTGAGTTACTAGTTGGCACCCTGAGCGAGGCACAATAGACGGGTGTTTTATTATTTTTACTGTTTCAGTCATAACAGTTTCTTGTAGCAGGTGAGAAACCAAATAATGTTGGCCGCCAGGTTCATCCTTAGCCCTCACCATCCATACCGATAATAGCAAAACTTAGTGCTACAATCGGGAACACCCGGAGCGTGTCTTTCTATTGTGCTCTGGGTGTATACACATAAGTAGGGACACCAGCTTCAGGGTCAGTTTCATCCTGCCCTGGCACTAATCAAGCGTGGAGAATGGCGAGTCTTTGCTCTAGGAGACTTCATCCAGACCTAAACAAGGCACTGGTGAATGAGATTCTCATTTTTCATAGGCACCATACTCAGTGCATGGTAACTCCTTTCGGAGCCTGCCTTAGAACCTCATGGGTCTTAAAAACCCTTAATTGTTTAGAATTTTGAGCATTTTATCTTGCTCTAAATACTTCATCCAGACCTATGTAAGGGCACTGGTGAATGAGATGCTCATTCTTTATAGGCACCATATCAGTGTATGAAACTCCTTCGGAGCCTGCCTTAGAATCTCATGGGCCTTTAGAACCCTTGACTGATTAAAATTTGGAGCATTTTATCTTGCTGTAGGGATCTCATCCAGACCTAACCAATGTAACAGGAGAATCAGAATCCCATTTTCATAGGCACCATACTCAGCGTATGGGATAAACCTCACTTTGGAGGCCTGCCTTACAGAAGACATACCTGGGTCAAGAACCCTTGACTAGTCAAGTGTGGAGCATTTTGTCCATTTCCAGCCTCCCCACATTCTTGTCCTCTCCTTCGAGGAGAGTTTACTTCTTTATTGTTTGTATTTGTGCATAAACCATATATGTTTAAAAATTGTAATTCTGACAGGCACATTCTGCTTGCAGAATATTTGTATTAACCTCAGTAATCACACAGGGTTCTATACATTTTTCCACATAAAGAAAACTGCATCTGGTAACATATACTCAGAGCAGTCTTTTTTTTTTTACAATTATTTGGGTATTTGGTCGCCGGCATTTAGCGCAGCCGTTATCTCCAAACCCGATCTAAATAGCGGTAAATAGCGGGAGTCGGCTTTTAAAGCAGCCCTTATCTCCCGATCCGATCTAAATCGGTAACTGCGGTTCCAGCGTGTTCTATTCAATTACGGCAGTTTAAAAATACATTCACTCTAGCTGGCTCCGTATTTCGAGCCAGAGTTACAGAGTTTTAAAAAAAAATTCAAAATACATCAGCACTCTAGCTGGCTCTACAGACTTGCAGAGTTTAAAACCCACTAGCAAGAAAGTTCAACAGCGACTTACCTGCGGGTTAAACCTACGCTGGTGGGAGCTGCACTCTCCATCCTGTCGGAGCTTCACATGCGTCGACGTAATGCCGAGCATGCGCCAGGCGATGTCTTCTTCACGTAGTCACTCACGTAACTCCGAAGTAAAATTAGAGGATTTACTGTAACTAATCTCTAAAGGATTTAGAAAAAGGCTTGGATAGAGTGGATGTGGAGAGGATGTTTTCACTAGTGGGAGAGTTTAGGATTAGAGGTCAAAGCCGCAGAATTAAAGTACATTCCTTGAGGAAGGAGATGAAGAGGAATTTATTTCGTCAGAGGGTGGTGAATCGGTGGAATTACTTGCCACAGAGGGCTGTAGAGGCCAAATCAATGGATATTTTTAAGGCAGATATAGATAGACTCTTGATTCGTACAGATGTCAGGGGTTATGGGGAGAAGGTAGGAAAGTGGGGTTAGGAGGGAGAGATAGATCGGTCTTGATTGAATGGCAGAGTAGACTTGATGGGCCAAATGGCCTAATTCTGCTCCTATCACTTATGACCTTAATGCGGAGACCATGGAAAGCAGGTGGAAAAGAACTGATGGGAATGCTCCACAAAGAGATGGCATAGACTTATTTTATGCTCTAACAATGCAACATTTCTATGATTAATACAATACGCCTAAATCATTTGAATCAGCCAACGTTCGATTGTTTCATTTCGTAACATGCTTTGAGATGTTTTGAGGAGTACATACAGAGTCGTGCAGTTGTACTGCAGCGAAACTGGCCCTTCAGCCCAGCTTCAATTATTTAATTATTTGCATCTAAATCCTAATTATATTGGAATATCCTCAATTTTTTCAAAGGTAATAGATGGAAATGGGAATAGTCAAGAGGATCTTCCCAACTATTTAATTAGAACATGGATGATCCCATGATTAATGCCGTCCAATCTTAATGACGTTCCACACCTGGAGTATTGTGTGCAGTTTTGGTCTCCAAATTTGAAGAAGGACATTCTTGCTATTGAGGGAGTGCAGCGTAGGTTCACAAGGTTAATTTCCGGGACTGTCATATGTTGATTGAATGGAGCGACTGGGCTTGTATATTCTGGAATTTAGAAGGATGAGAGGGGACCTTACTGAAACATATAAGATTATTAAAGGTTTGGACATGATATAGGCAGGAACAATGGTCTTGATGTTGGGGGAGTCCAGAACCAGGAGCCACAGTTTAAGAATAAGGAGTGAGCCATTTAGAACAGAGATAAGGAAAAACTTTTTCACACAGAGTGTTGTGAGTCTGAGGAATTCTTTGCCTCAGAGGGCGGTAGAGGCCAGTTCTCCGGCAACCTTTGCCTGATAGTTTAAGCCTGTGGCCTAGATCCACCAACCATTTTCTCATGAGAACAGCTTCCCTCGATTTACCCCATCTAAACCACGTTGATTGAATCTGCTCTCAACTTTTATTTTCTCAAAGAAGCACAACTCCATCTTGTCGCACATCAGTTCCATAGACACGATCCAATGTCTGTAATGGGGTATGTTGATACGAAAATAGGTGGAAGGGCAGGTAGTGTAGAGAAAGCAGGGACTCTGCAGAAGGGCTTGGACAGGTTGGAGAGTAGGCAGAGAGGTGACAGATGAAATATAGTGCAGAAAAATGTGGAGTCATGCATTGTGGTAGTAGGAATAAAGGCGTAGACTATTTTCTGATGGGGACAGATTCCAGAAATCAGAGGTGCAAAGGGACTTTGGAGTTGGGAGTGCTGGTGCAGGATTCCCAAAAAGTTCATCTGCAAGTCGAATCGGTATTAAAGAAAGCAAACTGAATGTTAGCATTTATTTCAAGAGGCTTGTATACAAAAACAGGGATGTAATATTGAGGCTCTAAAAGGGCGCTGGTAAGGCTCAATTTGGAGTATTGTGAGCAATTTGGGGCACCATATCTGAGGATGGATGTGCTGGCTCAGGAGAGGGTCCCAGAGGAGGTTTACAAGAATAATCCCAGGAATGAGCAGGTTCACATATGATGAGCATATGTCGTCACTTGGCCTGTACTCACTGGAGTTTAGATTAATGAAGGAGGACCTAATTGAAACATACAGAATGGTGAAAGGCTTGGATAGAGCGGATGTGGAGAGGATGTTTCCACTAGTGGGAGAGTCCAGGACTAGAGGTCATAACCTCAGAATTAAAGCATGTTCTTTTAGAACAGAGATGAGAAGAAATTTCTTCAGTCAGAGAGTGGTGAATCTGTGGAATTATTTGCCACGGAAGGCTGTCGAGGCCAAGTCAATGGATATTTTTAAGGCAGAGATAGATAGATTTTTGATTAGTACAGGTGTCAGAGGAGAAGGCAGGAGAATGGGTTTAGGAGGGAGATCAGCCATGATTGAATGGTGGACTTGATGGGCCGAATGGCCTATTTCTACTCCCATCACATGACCTTTTGACTTTATGGGGTAGAGGTAAATCGGACAGTACTCTAACTTTTAGAAGGATCATTCAGAAGCCCAATAACTGAGGGGAAGAAGCTGTTCCTGGGTATGGTGGTGCGCACTTCCACTGTTTTTTTTTCATGAACCTACCAAGTTTTATAAACCTTCCTACCTTTAAGACCAGGATGAGCATTCATTTGAGAACTGGGATGGGGAGAGACTTATTTCCATGCAGGTCTGCACATCATTGAAATCTTTACTGCAATGCAGACTTAACCTGTGCATGTATATTCAAAACTGTGATTGAAAGAACTGCTGTTACGGAAATTATTAATAGACAATAGATAATAGGTGCAGGAGTAGGCCATTTAGCCCTTCGAGCCAGCAGCACCATTCAATGTGATCATGGCGGATCATCCACAATCAGGACCCCGTTCCTGCCTTCTCCCCATATCCCCTGACTCCACTATTTTTAAGAGCCCTATCTAACCCTCTCTTGAAAGCATCCAGCCAGAAACCGGCCTCCACCGCCCTCTGAGGCAAAGAATTCCAAATACTCCACAACTCTCTGTGTGAAAATGTTTTTCCTTATCTCTGTTCAAAATGGCTTACCCCTTATTCTTAAACTGTGCCCCCTGGTTCTGGACTCCCCCGCAACATCAGGACCATGTTTCCTGCCTATAGATTGTCCAAACCTTTAATAATCTTATATGTTCCAATAAGATATCCTCTCATCCTTCTAAATTCCAGAGCATACAAGCCCAGTCGCTCCATTCAATCAACATATGACAGTCCCCACCATCCCGGGAATTAACCTTGTGAACCTACGCTGCACTCCCTCAATAGCAAGAAATGTCCCTTCTCAATTTGGAGACCAAAACTGCACACAATACTCCAGGTGTGGAACGTTATTAAGATTGGACGGAATTAATCATGGGATGAACCATGTTCTAATTGAATGGTTGGGAAGATCCTCTTCTGTTCCCATTTCCAACTGTTACCTTAGAAAAATTGAGGATATTCTACTATAATTAGGACTCAGATGCAAATAATTAAATAATTGAAGCTGGGCTGAAGGGCCAGTTTTCGCTGCAGTACAACTGCACGACTCTGTATGTCCTCCTCAAAACATCTCAAAGCATGTTACGGAATGAAACAATTAAACATTGGCTGATTCAAATGATTTAGAGGCGTATTGTATTAATCATAGAAATGTTGCATTGTTAGAGCATGAAATAAGTCTATGCCAAGCATTCCCCTCAGTTATTTTCCCCCTGCTTTCCATGGTCCCCCGCATTAAGGTCATAAGGCCATAAGTGATAGGAACAGAATTAGGCATTTGGCATCTAGTCTACTCTGTCAGTCATTCAAGACCGATCCATCTCTCCGTCCTAACCCCACTTTCCTACCTTCCTCCCATAAAACAATAGACTATAGACAATAGGTGCAGGAAGAGGCCATTCGGTTCTCTGGATGATTTCAAGAGAGCGCTAGATAGGGCTCTTAAAAATAGTGGAGTCCAGGAACGGGTCCTGATTGTGGATGATCCGCCATGATCACATTGAATGGTGCTGCTGGCTCGAAGGGCTAAATGGCCTACTCCTGCACCTATTATCTATTGTCTATTAATAATTTCCGTAACAGCAGTTCTTTCAATCACAGTTTTGAATATACATGCACAGGTTAAGTCTGCATTGCAGTAAAGATTTCAATGATGTGCAGACCTGCATGGAAATAAGTCTCTCCCCATCCCAGTTCTCAAATGAATGCTCATCCTGGTCTTAAAGGTAGGAAGGTTTATAAAACTTGGTAGGGTTCATGAAAAACTGCGTCAGAACAACTGCGACATTTCTTAGAATGCATTGAGAGGGGAAATGCTTGACACCACAATACGCATGTTATTTTCTTAAGGGTTTATTGTACGGAGGAGGAAGGCCAGGCCGACTCCTTGCAATTCCAACCCTGTGCCGACTCCAGGACAATGGACCTCCATGGCCAAGTTAAGACGAACATTTTTTTAAATAAAATTCGGACTTGTAGGGCACAAGCTTTTGCCTAAAACATGGCGACTCTTTTGTACTGACTCAGTGGGGACTGCTATCTTACAATCTTATACTTAGTACGATTGTGCCTAATGTGTAGCAGGATTGTCACAAAAAAAAAGAATTTCAATGTACTAAGGTGTACTATTAATGTCTCTGTACTACGTGACAATTAAGCGACAGTTACAATACTGTACCATTGAACCATTGACGTTGGAGTTGCCATGTTTAGATCACCCATGATCTAATTGAATGAATGAGAAGACCTTAAAATCCTTGTGGCCCACTTCTGTTCTATTTCTCATCCCATGCTCCTGTATAAATAAGGCCATTTTAGATAAATCAATTGGGCGGTGCAGCGTTAGAGTTGCTGCCTTACAGTGCTCGCAGGAGACACGGGTTCGATCCTGACTAGGGGCGCTTGTCTGTACGGAGTTTGTACGTTCTGCCCGTGATCTGCGTGGGTTTTCTCCAAGATCTTTGGTTTCCTCCCGCACTCCAAAGACGTGCAGGTTTGTGGATTAATTGGCTTGGGTTTGTATACGTGGTATAAGTGTAAATTGTCCCCGGCGCATGTGTAGGCTCATGTTAATGTGCGGGGATCGCTGGCCGGGGCAGATTTGGTGTATCTCAAAACTAAACTAAACTAAAATACATGTTTTATTTTCAGTTTTTAGTTTAGAGATACAGCACGGAAACAGGCCCTTCGGCCCACTAAGTCCACGCCGACCAGAGATCCCCGCAATTAACACTATCCTACACACACTAGGGACATTTACATTTTATGCCAATCTACAATCCTGTACATTCTTTGGAGTGCGGGAGGAAACCGGAGCTGTAACGCAGCAACTATACTGCTGCGCTACTGTTCTGCCCCTCACCAGCTCAATCCCAGCAATGACTGTTTTCTTAAAGTATTCATTAAAAAAATAAACCACACATCCACCCTTTCAGCTTTTAATAAAAACGATTCTTTAATGCACTTTGACAGTTTCATAAATGACTGAGAATTTACAAATCAAGCAAAGATTCTGCATTCTGATCATCCCTCTTCACTTGCAGTTTCCACGAGTCATTTATCGAAGGCAATCTTAAAACAGAAGTGACGATGGAGCTTTTAATAACAGATCTCTTTAAGGCAGTCCGAAACACTCCATTGGCCGCAAGCAGTCCTTTCCAAGTTTAGTTTTAGTTTAGTTTAGAGATACAGTGGAGAAACAGGGCCTTCCAGCGATCTCCACACATTAACACTATCCTGCTCGCACTAGAGACAATTTACATTTACACCAAGCCAATTAACTTCCAAATCTGTACGTCTTTGGAGTGTAGGGGGAAACGGAAGATCTTGGATAAAATCCACGCAGGGAGAACGTACAAACTCCACACAGACAGCACCCGTGTTCAGGACCGAACCCGGGTCTCTGGCGCTGTAAGGCAGCAACTCTACCGCTGCACCACTGTGGCACCCTAGATGAATGGCGGTCACTAAAGAAATTCCTCTTGCTTGTTACATTTTTCCGTTCATTTACAAAGCTTGCCATATAGTTCAATCCTAATTGCCTTTAAATTTAAGCAGCATTTTAAAAATATTTAACCTGATGGATCTGGAGTCTAATATAGATCAGATCAGATGGAGGTGGCAGGTTTCCTTTTGTGCATAACATGAATGACTTTCTAGAGAAAGGTAAACACAACGTGTGGAGTAACTCATCCGGTCAGGCAGCATGTGTGGGAAGGAACTGCAGATGCTGGTCCATGCCAAAGATAGACACAAAATGCTGGAGTAACTCAGCCGGACAGGCAACATCTTTGGAGAGAAGGAATGGGTGATGTTTCGGGTCGGGTCCCTTCTTCAGTCCGACTGACCCGCTGAGTTACTCCCTTTTGACTTTATTCGTGAACCAGTGTCCGCAGTTCCTTGTTTCTGAATGACTTTCTAGTCTGACTGTTGCTTAGTTTTTATACCAGCTTTATTTTGTTACTTCAACTTAAATTCCCCAGCTACTTGATGGGATTGGTGTGTCTGCACACAGTCAGTCCTATCTGAGTGAACATGCTACCACACGACACATTCAAGCTAAAAATCCAAGAACACTACCATGGTAAAATATATTAAAAAAAATAAAAATTGATTGCAATGTCAAACATTAAAAAAATGTCCTTATGGCCAGTATATACATTGATAATGAAAACAAATACCATCATTAATGCAGAGGAGAAGTGTGTTAAACAGTACACTGCATGTCAAAGATAGCCACAAAATGCTGGAGTAACTCAGAGGACAGGCAGCATCTCTGGAGAGAAGGAATGGGTGACGTTTCGGGTTGAGATCCTTCTCAGCAGGACAAGCAGCATCTGCGGAGGGAAAAGGTTGGACAACTTATCAGGCTTCGACCCTTCCTCAGACTCAGGAGATGATCCAAAACTTTGTCTGTCTTTTTCCCTCCACAGATGCTGCCTGACCTGCTGAGATCCACTGAGTTACTTTGTCTTCCACTGAGTCACCAGTACTTTGTTTAAAGGGCCTGTCCCACTTACGGGACTTTTCAGCAAACTGTCTGCAACTTTCAAGCTCGGGGGCACTCGCCTGAAAAACCGCGAGCTGGATCGACCGGCAACGATGAACACACACAAACACATCGCAAAGGCAGGGGCCAGGGAAAGAGGGGAAGATTCACACAGTGCAAAGCAAAGGTGATACCCGTGATGAACAGAAAGGTGAAAGATGGCTGGCACAGTGCACGGTAAGTCCTTTAAAAGAGTGGGGGGGGGGAGAGAAGGGGGGGAGAGAAGGGGAGGAGAGAAGGGGGGGAAGGAGGGAGGGGGAGGGGGGGAGAGGAGGGGGGGGGGAGGGGAGGAGGGGGGGGGGAGGAGGGGGGGGGGAGGGGGAGGGGGGGGGGAGGAGGGGGGGGGGAGGAGGGGGGGGAGGGGGGGGGTGGGGGAGGGGGGGAGAAGGAGTGGATACACTTTTAAGAAGCCTGACAACTTTTAATAAGCCAGAGATACGCGGCTGTGAAGTTTGGCGGGCATTTAACATTACCGGTCGGTTTTCCTTGGTTCTTAAAACTCGTGCTTTTTATGGTTTTTTTCCCTCCAATGAGCCAATTAAAATGCCCGGTCAGCAAAGGACATTACCTATGGCTACCTCGACTACCTACAACAATATGGCGACCCCACTACCACTGCACTAACGAGTTCAAAAGTGTCGATTTTCTCCATGCCCACCAATTTCTCCTTGCAGAATATTTTTCAGCTTGTTGAAAAATTTTCTACGACCAAACTGAGGCCGCGAGTGGTAACCACTATGCAGGAACTCCTCTCGACCATGAAGGAGACTTGCAAATGACCACCTACGACCACGTGTCGACCATGCTGCGAGTTTGTGGCAAGCGCAAACCCGCCAATAAGGTCGCCACAGTGGCACAGGCCCTTCATGCTTCAAATTCCTGCATCAACATTCTCCTGTGTCTTAATGTTAGGTTAACTAGTTCACTTTTTTTTCAAACCAGCAGACTAAAATTTCATAAAATATAAATCTAAAAATCACAATAAACTGTCTGTGCACAAAAATAAAAAGTTATAATTATATTCACATTATTTGTTTATTTTTAATAATTTCGTCCAACAGCGGAATTAAGTTTGTTGGTCTGCAGCGTTTGTGTCGAACATGATGCCAAGTTAAACTGACCTCATCCGCCTGCATCCATATCTCCCTATTCCCACACTTCCATGTGTTTATCCTAAGACCTCTTAACAGTCACAATCGTATCTGCCTCTACCACCACCCCTGGCAATGAGCTCCAGGCCTTCCAGCTCTCTCTGCGCGAAAACCATTACCTCATACATCTTCATTAAACTTCCCCCCCCCCCCCCCCCCCCCCCCCTCGCCCTAAAGCAATGTCCTCTAGTGTGGGAAAACCTATTTCCACATCTGTTTGTGTTGGAAACACATTTCCTTATCTATCAAAGCCGGGTCTCTGGCACTGTAAGGCAGCAAATCTACCGCTGTGCCATTGTGCTGAAAAATTATTTATTAATATGCATTGTTCTTTATTCATTGTGTGTTGGTGGGTATAATGTTTAGAGAGCTGCAGCATGAAAACAGGCCCTTCAGCCCACCGAACCCACACTGACCATTGATCCCCCATTCTGACTATTGAATTGAATGGAACGCTTTGTTGTCTCATGTGACAAGTCACCATGAAATTCTTTGCTTGCATACCCAAGGCAAATAAACGGCACTGACAAAGTTACAAAGTACCCCCGCGCCATGTCCCACTTTGTTCTCCTCCCACCCCATCTTCGAGGGGATCACCTAACATAGGGTCCCCCAATGTTCAGTGTTCTCCCCCTTCCCTCATGACAGTCCTCTCACGCTGGGTCCTCCATTGTCCAGTGCCCCCCCCCCTCATGACCTCCCCCCCCCCCCCCCCCCCCGCGCCCTGTCCCCCTTCATTCCTTCCCTCGTTCTATGTTCCATGCAATCTAGTTCTATGTAATCCCACTTTCACATCCATTCCCCACGCAAGAGGGGGCAATTTTACAGAGGCAGATCAACCCACAAATCTTTGAGAGCGACCGAGGAAACCTGGAGGAAACCCACACGGTCACAGGGAGAACGTGCAAACTCCACGCAGAGGTACTGAAGCCGGGTCTCCGGCGCCGTCAGGCAGCAGCTCTACCAGCTGCACCACTGTGCCACACTTCTTTTGTGAGCAAGTATAAACGTGTTTGCTGGAGCGATGAGGCGCAGTTTTGACAACTGCATTCGACACACTTGAAATGTCTTCCATATTCACTTTGCGGTTGGCAAAGCTGGCATTCAAATAGAGTAATGCAGAATAAAATCAGTGGTGCTGTAATTACTCAGCCTTCCAGATGACACTTCAGATAAAAACTTCTCTTTTCAATCAAACCTTTGACAGACATTACTTCTTCTGATGACATTGCCTATATTCTCTTGTATTGATTTCAGCATACCCTCCAGCAACTTGTGTGCTCACATAGCATATGGGACTCTGTATTTGACCTCAGTGTTTTTGTATTTTGTCCTTTTACACTCACAAGTTTTTATTTAAAATTTTATATGAATCTGAGCTTTGTCCTCACTGTTTTAAATCATATTGGGTTGCATTCAATTACATGAAAAGTGCTATAAACAAAATTATTATTATTATTATTAAGGTAATGTTTCAGGTCAGTGATCTTCCAGCGAGATCGTTCATGAGGAATCTTGATCGACCATGACCATTGTTTATGTTATGGGGTGATTCAGGCTACTTTCTTTCACACAAGGGATGAGCATGTGCTCTGAGGTATACAAAGAGCTGAGGTATACACTGTGCTGGCTGTAGAAGTAGATTTCTTAACTTAAACTTCACATCTGATGCTTTCTTCAATGACAACTGTGCAACAGTCTTCATATTTAGAAATTGGTATCTGGCAGCCCAGCCATTTCTGTTGAGGAAGGAAAAAAGCTTAGGTTAGTACATCTGCGTTTAGTTTACTGTTGGTGTCGCAGATGTAGACCGTTTAGTTTCGACAGACAGCGTGGAAACTGGCCCTTCGGACCACGGAGTTCAGCCTGGCCTTCGATCGCCCTCATCTATCAACGATCATCGACAATCGATCACAGTGGCGCAGTGGCAGAGTTGCTGCCTCTCAGCGCCAGAGACCCAGGTTCGATCCCGACCATGGGTGCTATCTGTGCGGAATTTGTACGTTCTCCCTGTGACCATGTGGGTTTTTTCCATCTGCTCCGGTTTCCTCCGACATTCCGCAGGTTTGTAGGTTAATTGACTTTTGTAAAATCGTAAATCGTCCCTATTGTGTAGGATAGTGCGAGTGTACGGGGATCACTGGTCGGCACAGAGTTGGTGGGCCGAAAAGCCTGTTTCCACGCTGTTTCTAGTATTTGACAATTCCATCCTGGGAAAAAATGTTGACTTTCGAACGTATATACAGCCGCTTGCAATCCTCTATTGATCTATCAGGTTTTCCCTCAACCTCTGGTGCTCCAGAGAAAACTATCCAAGTCTGTCTAACCTCTCCTTATCGCCAATACCCAATAATCAAGGTGTCGTTCCGGTAAAGCAGAAACAAGGAACTGCAGATGCAGGTTTATACCAAAGATGGACACAAAGTGCTGGAGTCAGGCAGCATCTCTGGTGAAAAAGGATGTCATGTTGAGGAAGAGTCCCGACCCAAACATCACCCATCCTTTTTCTCCAGAGATACTGCCTGACCCGCTGAGTTATTCTTGTATGGGGTGACATGCAACACTCCAACTGTGGCCGGACTGAAGTCCCCTGAAGCTGCATCATAGCTTTTTTACTTTTATACTCAATTCCTCAGCCAAGGAAGGCAAGCATACTATGTGCCTTCTTTACCACTCTGTCCACTGGTGTTGCGCTTTGCAGGGAGTTGTGGACTTGGACTCTATGCTTAAAGAGAGCCTCTTGCCCAGAGTAGGGGAATCGAGGACCAGAGTACATAGGTTCAAGGTGAAGCGGAAAAGATTTAATCAGTTTTTGAGGGGTGACGTTTTCACACAAAAGGTGGTGGGTGTATGGAATTAGCAGCCAGAAGAGGTAGTTGAGGCTGGGACTTTCCCAATGTTCAAGAAACAATTAGACAGGTAAATAAGTAAGTAATGGCCCTGTCTCACAGTGCGAGTTGACCCACGAGGTACCCCGAGTGAAAGACTCGTGGTTATGTACGAGACTTCAAGTTTATGTTCAAGTGTTTAACCGAGTTCCCACGGGTATGTCATTTCTGCGATGTTCCAAATTCCTCCTCCGAGTTACTAAGTTTCTCTCCCGTTACTCTTGAGCCAACCATGAATTATGGTATGTTTTAATAAAGCAACAATGCTTAAAGACATCTCCATCCTGTGGCTTTGAGTTATTTCAGCGTGGCCGCATCTATTGATACGACCTACAAAGGGAAAATGCGCACCCTCCAGCAACCAATAACGTGGTAAGTGCATTTCTTGGTGCTTTATGTTTTTAAATACTGTATTTCCCGGGGTGGGGAGAGAGCTCTGTTCATAGTATTTGGGGAGTCTGGCGTTGTGAAGGAGGGGATTGGGGTCAGTAACCCACTTGCCACGCTCTGGTCTGAGTGCAGGTAGATGGGACTAGGTGACAGTAAACGGCACGGAGTAAAAGGGCAGAGATGGCCTGTTTCCGTGCTGTCATTACTATATGGTTTTCTTGTGGCCGGGGAGTGAATTAGCTTGGGTGGCAGCTGCAGCGCTCCGGGCACGGACAGCAGAACTGGCCGCCACTTCCGAGGAAGGAAGCAGCTCGGGTGACTGACGTTGAGCGGCCGCCGGGACCCGACAGCAGATACACACACACTGGTACACAGATATGGACAGACACACACACACACACACACACAAATACACACAGACACACACACATATATATATAGGCGAGAGATTTAGATTTGAAATGCAGGGGGATGATATTTCGCGGTGTATATATACACACATATATACATATGTGTGTATATACATATATACATATATATACACATATATACATATGTGTGTATATACATATATACATATATATACACACATATATACACACATGTCCATCTGCGGTATATATACTTTGCGTGGTTCCTGGGGTTGCCTACTGCTATATATATATATATATATATATAATATATATATATATATATATATATATATATATATATATATATATATATATATAATATATATATACACACATATATATATATATATGTGTGTGTGTATCTGTGTGTATTTGTGTGTATTTATCTCTCTCTCTCTCTCTCTCTCTCTCTATATATATATATATATATATATATATATATATATATATATATATATAATATAATCAGTAGGCAACCCAGGAACCACTCAAAGTATATATACATATACACATACACATATACATATACACATACACATATACATATACACAGGTCTGGGAAGACAGAGAGGGGAACAATGAGGACACGGATGTTTGTGGGAAGGAAATCCAGATGCTGGTTTAAAGATAGACGAAATGCTGGAGTAACTCTGCGGGACAGGCAGCATCTCTGGGTAGTGGTCTAAGGAAGGGTCTCGACCCGATACATCATCATTCCTTCTCTCCGGAGATGCTGCCTGTCCCGCTGAGTTACTCCAGAATTGTGTGTGTGTGAGAGTTACTCCAGCATTGTTTGTGTGTGTGTGTGAGTTACTCCAGCATTGTGTGTATGTGTGTGTGAGTTACCTTAGCATTGTGTGTGTGTGTGTGTGTGTGTGTGTGTGTGTGTGTGAGTGTGAGTTACTCCAACATTGTGTGTGTGAGTGTGTGTGTGAGTTACTCCAGCATTGTACATATGTGTGTGTGTGTGAAAGAGTTACTCCAGCATTGTGCGTGTGTGTGTGTGTGTGTGTGTGTGAGTTACCCCAGCATTGTGTGTGTGCGTGTGCGAGTTACCCCAGCATTGTGTGTGTCACCCCAGCATTGTGTGTGTGCGAGTTACTCCAGCATTGTGTGTGTGCGTGTGTGTGAGTTACCCCAGCATTGTGTGTGTGTGTGTGCGAGTTACTCCAGCATTGTGTGTGTGCGAGTCTGTGTGTTACCCCAGCATTGTGTGTGTGTGTGTGTGTATGTGTGAGTTACCCCAGCATTGTGTGTGTGTGTGTGTCTGTGTGTGTGTGAGTTACCCCAGCATTGAGTGTGTGTGTGTGTGTGTGTGTGTGTGTGTGTGAGTTACCCCAGCATTGTGTGTGTGTGTGTGTGTGTGTAAGTTACCCCAGCATTGTGTGTGTGTGTGTGTGTGTGTGAGTTACCCCAGCATTGTGTGTGTGTGTGTGTGTTACCCCAGCATTGTGTGTGTGTGAATCATGAATTGCCAAGACACAAGGCACTGTAGATACAAATAATGACATACACACGAAAGGGCAGATGCTAGTTGAAAAAAGTGAACACATGGGGCTGGAGAAATTTGGAAATGTCATCCCGTCACCCATTCCTTCTCTCCAGAGATGCTGCCTGCCCACTGAGTTAAAAGAGTTCCCACGGTAGACTCACGAATCACTTAAGGTAAACGCAAGGGACCACCACGTTATAAACGAGTTTAAAATGTTTCAATTTTTAACTTGAACTGTAAATTTGACTCGTGAAAAAAATCCAACATGTTTGATTTTTTTCACGAGTTACCAAGTTTCACGGGTTCCTGCCATTAGCGCCACGAGTCGCTAAGTTGCTCACAAGAGTTCCGACGTTCCCGCCACGTTTAGTGTACGTGATTACTGCGAGTGACAACTCTGGGTCACTCGTGGGTCAACTCGCACTGTGAGACAGGGGTTTAAGTAAGTAAGTTTATTCACATACAAGGAATTTGCCGGTGCTCCACTCACAAGTAACAACATGACATACAGTGACAGTTATGAATGACTCAGAAAACACTAAACATTCATAATAATAAAACATTAATGATAAAACATCATTGATCAAGCATGTGAACCAACAAAATACCAGATCAAAGGGAGGCTACAGATTTTTGGCTTTTGAGTAGATGGATAGTGAGTAGTGGATAAAAACTGTTTTTATGTCTGGCTGTGGCCTTTGACAGTCCGGAGTCGCCTTCCAGAGGGAAGTGATTCAAAGAGTTTGTGGCCAGGGTGAGAGGGGTCAGAGATGATCTTGCCCGCTCGCTTCCTGGCCCTTGCAGTGTAGAGTTCATCAATGGAGGGAAGGTTGCAGCCAATAATCTTTTCTGCTGATCGGACGATTTGCTGCAGCCTCCAGGTGTCGTGCTTGGTGGCTGAGCCAAACCAGACCATGATGGCAAAGGTGAGGAACAGACTCTACGATGGCCGTGTAGAATTGGACCATCATTGCCTGTGGCAGATTGTGCTTCCTCAGCTGCTGCAGGAAGTACATTCTCTGTTGTGCCTTTTTGACTGTGGAGTCGATGGTAGCCCCCCACTTAAGGTCCTTGGAGATGATGGTTCCCAGGAACTTAAAAGACTCCACAGATGTGACTGTGGTGTTGTTGATGGTGAGTGGGGTGAGGGGAGGGGGAGCTCTCCTAAAGTCTACAATCAGTGGATAGGACATGTTCGGAGGGATATGGACCCAGCGCAGACAGGTGGGACTAGTGTAGCTGGGACATGTTGGCCGGTGTGGGCAAGTTGGGCCGAAGGGCCTGTTTCCACACTGTATCACTCTGTGACTCTATGACTCTTAGGGATCTTGCCATTAATTGTATATATTTCCTTGAAACTATAAGTTGCTTGGCTGATGAAGCATTACATCCATCTCTAATACCCAATCAATATTTAATTCAATTATTGGTTGTTAAATATCAGGCTTTTTAACCACCAACCTGAAAATCACCGTTGTGTTCCTCAAACAATTCTTTGAACTTCTTCTGAGGATCAGGTACAGGGCGGAACATAATGATTTTGTACCTAAGCAATGTTAAATATATTAATTCATTTCATGTACATATCAACATTTTAAACAATTTTGCACATTAACATAGAAGAAGGATTGAAGTAGGCCTCGAATTATCAAGATAATGCCTTGAAAGTAGCGTCACAGGTAGGTGGGGTGGTCAAGAAGGGTTTCAGCACATTGACCTTCATCAGTATTGAGTATAGAAGGTCATGTTACAATAGGATGTCATGTTACAGTTTAATTTAGTTTTGTTTTAGTTTAGTTTAGGAAACAGGCCCTGCAGCCCACTGAGTCCGCACCGACCTGAAATCCCTGCACATTAACACCAAAGATCCTACAGCAAGCAAGATAGACCACACCTTCTAAATGCAATGGGCTGACGTGTCGTACGCAACCGAGCGGAACGTGGGACCTTGTTTCATCCATTTCAGTAACCCGACCCGACCCGACCCGCAGTGTAATCAACGTTGCAGGGGAACAGTTTGTGTGAATAAATTATAATTCTGAAAATGAGGAGAAGATTTTTCCCAAATAACGTATATTTCTACGAAGATGTTTCCGTAACCGGCTTCCGTCTCCGCATTAGTATCCTATGGTGCGGAGACGGAAGCCGGTTACGGAAATGGGGCTGAAAATTACCCACGAATCTGCCCATGACCGTACTACATCTTTTTCGTCGAGTGATCTATCTTGCTCCGCTATAGGATCTTTGATTAACACTATCCTACACCCACTGGGGACAATTTACATTTATACTAAGCCAATCAACCTGCAAACCTGTACGTCTTTAGAGTGTGGGAGGAGACCAAAGATCTCTGAGAAAACCCGGGAAGGTTACAGGGAGAACGTACAAACTCCATACAGACAGCACCCGTAGTCGGGATCGAACCCGGGTCTCTACCGCTGCAGCACTGTACAGGCCATTATAGGAGGTCACGTTACAGTTGTGCATAGGGTTGCCAACTGTCCCGTATTAGCCGGGACATCCCGTATATAGAGCTAAATTGGTTTGTCCCATACGAGATCGCCCTTGTCCTGTATTTGACTGCTGCTACTCAGGTCGAGGGGACTGTCGGGTCAGAGCGCCGCGTCCGGCCCTGCCTCACCCGTCCCGACGTAGTGCAGCCCGTGGAGCGCAGCAGCAGCGCCTCACCCGTTGTCCCGTCGGTCGGCAGCTCAGCCAGCTGTCCGACCTTCGGACCTTCGGACCTTCGCTTACTGCCGACACCACCACCCCTCCTTCATCATGGCCGATCATCGGTTCATGAATTTGATGGGGTGCCGGACTTTGCGTGCAGCAGAACACAAAACCCAGTTAAGGAGTCTTGGCCCGGTCCGCGCAAAGTCCACTGCCCAGGCTAAAACTCCTCAGCTGGCCCACCGGCTGGGCTTTGTGTGTCGTCCAGCACCTGGGCCAACTTATCATTCACAAAGCCACAGCCGCTTCGGACAATGAATTGCCGTCAGGAATTTGTCCCTAATTTTGACCTTTTGTCCCCCATTTGGGAGAGAGAAAGTTGGCAACAATTTGGCAGGTCACTGGTGAGGCCACAATTTGAGTATTGTGTTTAGTTTTGGTCACACTGTTATTGGAAACCTTAAACCTATGTCCCCTGGTTCTTGATTCCTTTACTCTGCATGAAAGGCTCTATGCATTTACCCAATCCAATCATCTCATGATTTTATACACCTCCATAAGACCACCCCTCATTCTACTGCGCTCCATGCCATGGAATCCCAGCCTGCTCAACCTCTCCCCGTAGCCCAGACACTCGATCCCTTGTAAATCTTCTCTGCACCCTTTCCAAATTGACAACATCTTTCCTATAACATGCTGCCCAGAACTGAACAACAAAAGCTTTTCACTGCATCTCGGTACACATGACACAGAAACATAGAAACATAGAAAATATGTGCAGGAGTAGTGTGCCATTCGGCCCTTCGAGCCGGCACCGCCGTTCAATGTGATCATGGCTGATCATCCAAAATCAGTAGATAGACACAAAACGCTGGAATAGCTCAGCGGGACAGGCAGCATCTCTGGAGAGAAGGAATGGGTGACGTTTCGGGTCGAGGCCCTTCTGCAGACCAAAATCATTACCCCTTTCCTGCTTTTTCCCTATATCCCTTGATTCCTTTAGCCCTAAGAGCTAAATCTAATTCTGTCTTGAAAGCATCCAGTGAATTGGCCTCCACTGCCTTCTGTGGCAGAGAATTCCACAGATTCACAACTCTCTGGGTGAAAATTGTTTTCCTTTTCTCAGTCCTAAATGGCCTACCCCTTATGCTTAAACTGTGACCCCCTAGTTCTGGATTCCACCAACATCGGGAACATTGTTCCTGCATATAACCTGTCCAATCCGTTAAGAATTTTAAGTAACAGTTAAGTGACAATAAACTAAACTGTAAGCTGTAGAGCCCCACCGAAGTTCAAGGCTGTTGACTTTGTCAAGGCCTGTGGGGGATTGATGCAATTCTCAGGATCCAAATCACAGAGAGACTCTGTCAAGATGTAAAGGACACAAAAAGCTGGAGTAACTCAACGGGACAGGCAGCATCTCTGAAGAGAAGGAATGGGTGACGTATTGAGTCGAGACCCTTCTTCAGACTGGTTAGGGCTATGGGTAATGAGGGATACAGACGATTATGTGGAAATATAAAGAACAATAAATAAAAGATATCCAAAAAAGTAACGATGATAAAGGAAACGGGCAAGGTAACTTTTTTGCATATCTTTCATTCATTGTTCTTTATCTCTCCACATCATCGTCTATATCTCTCATTTCCCTTATCCCTAACCAGTCTGAAGAAGGGTTTCGACCCGAAATGTCACCCATTCCTTCTCTCCAGAGATGCTGCCTGTCCCGCGGAGTTACTCCAGCTTTTTGTGTCTATTTTCGTTTGGAACCAACATCTGCAGTTCCTTCCTATACAAATGTAAAGGACGTTCTTTTAGGAAGGAGGTGAGGAGATTAGTCAAAGGGTGGCGAATCTGTGGAATTCTTTTCCACTGAGGGCTGTGGGGGCCAAGTCAGTGGATATATTTAAGGCAGAGATAGATAGTTTCTTCATTATTATGGGTGTCAGAGGTTATGGGGAGAAGATCAGGAGGATGGGGTTAGGAGGGAGAGATAGATCAGCCATGATTGAATGGCGGAGTAGAGTTGATGGGCCGAATGGCCTAATTCTACTCCTATCACTTATGATCTTATGAAGATGAGAGTAGGTGCACAAATCAGGAAGTATTTATACTGTAATAAATCTTTGGGTATGGAGTTACCTTCTGAAAATTATTCTTAGAAGCAGTCCTGCCAATACAAGGACTATAATCAATACAAGGACAAATATGCGGCCATTAAACGTCCTCTTGGGCTCTGCAAATAAACATTATTATAGGTCATAATGGATATTTCAAGTTGTTACATATATTGTCACATTTAGTTTATAGATACAGCGCCAAAACAGGCCCTTCGGCCCATCAATCCATGCACATTAACGATCCTACACATACTAGGGACAACTTACATTAATACCAAGCCAATGCACCTACAAACATGTACGTCTTTGGAATGTGGGAGGAAACCCACGCAGGTCACGGGGAAGAAGGTACAAACTCCATACAGACAGCACCCATAGTCGGGATCGAACCTGGGTCTCTGGCGCTGTGAGCACTGTTTGGCAGCAACTCTACCGCTGTGCCACCGTACCGAGAATATGCAAAAGTACGGTGTGATACAAATACAATGTAAGTCTTGTTTATTACTTGTTTAGAATTGTCAGTGTTTCTTGTTTCAAATAGATTATTGCAGGGAAGGAGCCAAGTGCAATACCAAAAGGACCTATACTTCTCCGAGTCCGTTGCAATCTCAGATGTCGTTCTGCCAGTATCTGGCGCAGGTCACAGCTGGTCGGGTCGGTTCAGCCAGGTCCTGGGGGCTGCACTGGGGGGCGTCGTCACACTCCAGTAGGTGGGACATTGTCTGTGCTGCTCCACAGCTGCATGTGTCTTCTGCCTGGTAGTTCCATGCTTTCATAAGTGCTTTGCACCTCCCCTGCTCCACTCGTAATCTGTTGAGGGTCTTCCAGGTTGGCCACGGGAGGTCGTGCCCGCTGGCGAGGCATTCAGTCGGAGTGATTCCTCTCTCCATCCAGTCGTGGGCTCGTGTGTTGAGCTGGTTCCATTCATCTTTCCAGATGTTGGTCCTTGCTGTTTCTTTGGTTGTCTGGAGAGGTGGGACTGTCTGCAAGAAACTGGCTCTGGATTTGGTCGGGGTGGAGGTGCTGTGTGTCCGTGCAGGGGGTGCCTGGTATTGATCTCCTGTGCTCTCCGCTCGTCTTGGGCGACGATGGATCGTCTGATATGGGGGGGAGGGGGGCAATACCAGCTGGGGCGTAGAGGCACGGGACTGGCGTTGTCTTTATGCATCCCGTGATAATGCGGCAGGTGTCGTTGAGGGCTGTGTCAACCAGTTTGGTGTGGTGGGAGCGGCTCCAGCTTGAGCACGCGTATTCAGCTGTGGAGGAGCACGGGGCTAGGGCAGTTGCGCGGATGGTTGGTGGATCAGCGCCCCACTTTGAGTTTACCAGTTTGCGCAGGATGTTGTTGCGAGTGTTGACCTTGGCTTTGGTGTTCTGAAGGTGGGTTTTGAAAGAGAGTGTCCTGTCGAGTGTGACTCCGAGGTACACGGGGTGGAAGTGGTTGGAGAGTTTGTGGCCTTCCCATGAGACCTATACTACAACTAAAGAACATGCAAATGCTCAAATCATTGAGGTTAGAAATCGGACGACTCTAAGCTGGTCCATTCTGTGGGGCTGCCGAGTAACAGAAAATTCCAGTATATTCTGTGGACCCTGCAGCACCTTGGCCACTCCCTCTTCTCCCCCCTCCCATCAGACAAAAGGTTTAGAAGTGTGAAGACGCACACCTCCAGATTCAGGGACCGTTTCTTCCCAGCTGTCATCATGCAATTGAACCATCCCACCACAACCAGAAGCAGTCCTGACCTACTTCATTGGTGACCCTCAGACTATCTTTGATTGGACATTGCTGGCTTTACCTGCACTAAATGTTATCCCCTTATCATGTACGCGTACACTGCAAATGGATCGATTGTAATCATGTATTGTCTTTCCGCTGACTGGTTAGCACGCAACAAAAGCTTTTCACTGTACCTCGGTACACGTGACAATAAACTAAACTGAAACTGAAGATTGTAGGGAGGGAATACAGACATGTCTTGCTAAAAGTGCTAAACTGGTTTGGGCTCTGTTGTAGGCGACATTTTGCAAACTAGTGTTAAATCTATGGCTACAATCATCAAACATCATGCTTGAGGACACAAAATGTTGGAGTAACTCAGTGAGTTAGGCAATATCCTTGGAGAACATAGGTAGGTGAGGTTTCGGGTCAAGTCCCTTCTTCAGACTGCATTTTTATTGATAATAATTTCCAGAATGCTTTATCTGATGACTGAAACCTTCTCTTGCTCCCTCCCTTCCCTGCAAGGCAATTGGCCAATATTTTGTCAAACCAATATTGGTCAATATTAAAAATAGCTGGAGGTGGTGAATAATGACCAAGTGAACAATAGTTTCAAGGATGGGCACAGAAATGATGAACTCAACCGTCCCCTGGGATGCTGCGATCCTATTGTTTAATTCTTTATGGGGCAAAGGCAGGAGAATGAGGTTGAGAAGGAGAGATCGATCAGCCAAGATTGTATGACGGTGTGGATTTGATGGGCTGAATGGCCTAATTCTGCTCATTAACTTATTGACCCCTTAATGCCTTTTGCCAACAATTGGTTCTACAATAATCTAAACGTTTTGCTTCTGAAGAGCCAATAAAACAATTTAGAAGAAGTAGATGGAGTGTCTAGGACCAGACGACTGAGGCTCAGAATATATGGATGCATCTTTAGATTCTGGGGCGGTGACCTCTGGTCCTAGACTCTCCAACTAGTGGAAACATCCTCTCCACTTCCACTCCAACCAAGCCTTCGGTAAATTTCAATAAATATTATTCCTGGCATTAATGGTGATAAAATGCCAGTGCTTCGAAACCTCTAATGATGGTTAAAAAAAGGAAGAACGGAGATTTGGATTTCGTGACAGACAGTGGTTGAAGAACGAAACCTTACCAAAACATGCTTCATTGCTCCAGTCACTCCAATACTTGCTTTCCTTGCAGCCTTTCAGCTTCGTTCGCACCTTCACTGAGAAACGCTTCAAAGCGTTGGCATTAATGAGGATGAACTTGGTGTTTTTTGTCACATGGAATATCTGAAAGAAAGTGAAAGCAATTAGTCCCATTATTTTTAGTTCAGTTTAATGTCACGTGTACTGAGGTACAGTGAAAAGCTTTTGTTGCGGGCCAACCAGTCAGCGGAAAGACAACGCATGATGACAATCGAGCCATACACAGTGTGCAGATACATGATAAGGGAATAACTTTGAGTGCAAGGTGTAAGCCAGTAATGTCCGAGCAACCATAGACCGAGGGTCAATAAATTGAAATCTACAAGATGGGAGTTTTTAACCAGGTGAATTGTTTGACTGTGTAACTTGCCACTCTAGAGATTTTAGAGTTTAGCGATACAGCGTGGAAGCAGGCCCTTTGGCCCACCGAGTTTACGCTGACCAGCGATCACCCGTATACTAGTTCCATCCTACACACTGGAGACAAATCACAGAGGCCAATTTTCCTAGAAACCTGCACGTCTTTGGAATGTGGGAGGAAACCGGAGCACCCGGAGAAAACCCACGCGGTCACAGGGGGCAGAACAGACCGCACCTGTCGTCAGGATCGAACCAGAGTGTCTGGAGCTGTAAGACAGCAACTTCACTGCTGAGCCACCATGTCATTCGATAAGTAGTTTAGGTGGTTCACTAGGTGGCTTAGACATAATGTCAACATAACATTAGTATGAGAAACATAGAAACATAGAAAATAGGTGCAGGAGTAGGCCATTCGGCCCTTCGAGCCTGCACCGCCATTCAGTATGATCATGGCTGATATTGGTTTATGATTGTCACATATGGGGAATATACTGGAAATACTTCAGGCAAAACATCTCTATACTGGACGGCATAATGGTGCAGCGGTAGAGTTGCTGCCTTACAGTGCCAGAGACCCGGGTTCAATCCTGACTACGGGTGCTGTCTGTACAGAAGTTGTACGCTCTCCCTGTGACCATATGGATTTTCTCTGGGCTCTCCGGTTTCCTACCACACTCCGAAGATGCGCAGGTTTGTAAGTTAATTGGCTTCTGTAAAGATTTTAAATTGTCCGTAGTGTGTAGGATAGCGTTATAGACAATAGACAATGGGTGCAGGAGTAGGCCATTCAATGTGATCATGGCTGATCAACCACAATCAGTACCCCGTTCCTGCCTTCTCCCCATATCCTCTGCCTCCGCTATCTTTAAGGGCCCATCTCGCTCTGTTTGTGTACGGGGTGATAACTGGTCGGCGCGGACTCAGTAGGCCGAAGGACCTATTTCTGCATTGTATCTATAAACTACACTAAACATGATTATAATCAAGCTATACCACATATAATGGAAAATAATTAGGAAACAGAGTGAAGAATATATATAAGGTGAAATTAGGCAGGCTGGAGGGCCTGTTTCCACACTGCATCTCCAAACTAAAGGAAACATGATTATAACCAAGGCATACATGAACACAACAAATAATGCAAAATAAATGAGAGGAAAAAGAGTGATGAATATATTTAAGGTGAAATTAGGTGAGCAGAAATATAATGTAATGGTATGTGAGATAATTTAACAGACACTTGGAGAGGTACATGGATAGGAAAGGATTAGCAAGAAATGGGCCAATTGCAAGAAAATTGTATGTTCTTAGATGGGACATCATGCTTCGCATGGACGATTTGGGCAGAAGGGCCTGTTTACTGCTACATGTATGACTATGACACTTTCATGAGAGGAATATAAAAATCACTTTAATGGGAAGAATATAAAGGCCGACTTAAACTGAACAGGTAAAAGACTTTTACATGCTGGTGCTCAACTCCAGAGAGCTCTGGAGGCTGAATCATTGAACATATTCGATTCAAAGTTGGACATAGTTTTAGAGTCAAGAGGAATGGTGATTTTGCACGAAAGGGTTCCGAGACCAAGATCCCGTCAAACATAATCTTATTAAGTGGAGACACAAGGAACCACAGATGCTGGTTGACAAAAAAAAAAATGCAAAGTGCTGGAATAACTCAGTAGTTCAGGCAGCATTACTAGAGAACATTGATGGGTAGGATTTTGGGTTGGGACCCTTCTTCAGACTTGACAAGTGATTATTCAGAGTCTGAAGAACAGTCCCGAACTGAAACATCACCATAGCTCTGTTCTCCAAAGATGCAGGCTGGCCAGCTGACTTACATCTGAACTTTGTGCATTTTATATTCTTATTATGGGGCAAAGTCACAGGATCATATGGTCAACACCAGCTCCTTCTGTTTTTCTTTTGTTCCTCAATAAAAAAAGGACGTGATTGATATACTGGTGGATGGAGGACCCAGTTGGGAGGCCTGACTCACAGACCGGAACCCGCCTGGAAGGCCCGGCTTGACAGCTTAGAGTGGAAGGAGCCATACGGTGGGCCGGAGAGCAGACCAGCTGCGGGAGGGCATGCATAGCCCGACGCGGGGGGGGGGGGGGGGTGGATGGCTGGAAGCCCTGCAGCAGCCTGGGGCTCGGATGGACCGTGCGGCGCTCCAAGAGGCCGAGCGTGTGGACCACACATGGCCTACAGCGGTGGAGCAGCGGCGGAGGACACCACGGCCACGCTTGGCCAGGCCGACCCTGTGAAGTCTACAGGACAACAGGCCTTCAGGAGCGGGTAGGGCCGAAGATGAGCTGTTTGGGTTGCTCCTAGGCCTGGCCTAGCTGGACAACCGCGAGTCACTTTTTCGGGGTTACGTCCGTGCCCCAGGTGGTGTTAGAGAGGGACATTGTTGTATAGTAGTTATTCAGTATATTTGTACGGATTGTAACACAGTTGTTAGAAAATTTAGTGTCTAGATAATTTGGTGATTTTGTACTATGATGGTGGGTGCGTTACCACGTTTATTTGTATCGTGATAGTACTTAAATAATTTTTTTTTTATACTAAACAAATATAGGCCTTCGTAGTCAGGGCAAGATGCCTGCATTTACAATTATACAATTAACCAATTATTTATTGTCATTTGAACCTCAAATGAAGTTCAAACGAAATTTGGTTTCTGCGGTCATACAACAAGAAAAGAACAAAGACAACAACTTGGACTTGAAAATGGTGCCAAGCTGGTGACTCTGTATACTGGCTGAGTGTCCTACTGCAGTACACTTGTACTGTATTTGAGATGCTTATCTAAGATGTATCTCAGTGATGATGGATAGTGATACTTGCACCGCATGTGAGAAATAAAGTGCCGTACCAAACTGATAAGGTGAGATGAAATATGGAGAAAGAGAGACTTGGAAATGGATAGAAACACCAGCATTGATCAGATGGGTTCTGTGCCTTGAATACTGGGCAGTTCCAATTTACAATTGCCTAATATATTACTAGATGGCAGTATGGATTGAGACAAAGGTAGAAAATTAGGATAACGGAAAATATTTCTTTGAAATTGCAGCTTCATATTATGCTGCCTTTTAATTTATTCCACTGTTCCATTCTCTTAATGTGAAATACGCTCTATTTTAATAAGGTGGAAATTGTCTCTTGATAAGCAAGGAGTGAAATGTTATTGTGGACAGATTGAACGTGAAGGCCAAAAGAGCCATGAACGTAAGGAATGGGGAGGTATGCTTGAGGGGCTGAATTGATTTATCCTGGTCCCAATTTGTGGGACAAAGACAAGGAGTGCTGGAGTAACTCAATGGGTCAGGTAGCATCCGTTGTTCAAGATGTGGACTCTTTACATCGGCGAGACCAAACGTAGACTGAGCAAACATATCACTGAACACCTTCGCTCAGATCACCTGGGACTACCTGATCTCCCGATTGCTAAACACTTTAATTTCCTCTTCCCATTCCCACACTGACTTTTCTGTCCTAGGTCCCCTCCATTGTCAGAGTGAGGCTAAACACAAATAGTGGAAACGGCATCCCATATTTTGCTTGAGCAACTGATAACCCAGTGGAATGAATATTGATTTGTCTAACTTCAAGTAACCACTGCATCTCCTCTCTATCCATCCCTCCCCACACAAGTATTTCGTTCTCACCTGGCTACAGCTAACAATGATCTGTTTCCTTTATCATCGTTACTTGTTTGCATATCTTTCATTCATTTGTTCTATATCTCTCTACATCATCGTCTATATCTCCCGTTCCCCGTGACTTCAAGTCCGAAGAAGGATCTCGACCCGAAACGCCACCCATTCCTTCTCTCCAGAGATGCAGCCTGTCCCGCTGAGTTACTCCGGCATTGTTTGTGTCTATCTTTGGGTCAGGTAGCATCCCTGGAGAACATGGATAGGTGACGTGATGGGTCGGGACCGTTTTGAAGGGTCAATGTTCTCCAGGGACGCTGCCTAATCCTCTGAGTTACTCCAGCACTGCGCCTTTGTTCTGTGAACCAGCATCTGCGGCTCCCTTGTTCCTCATTTGTGGGCTTGCTTACTTTACCTCAATGTTATTCTCGTCCAATTCCGTCAGTTGCAATTGGTATTCAAAGCAATCGTTATTAATCTCGTAACCTGAAGGCTTCTCCCATGTCACAGTTAGGTTTGGTGAGACTGCAACGTTGAATGGCGGATTGAATATCTCTGAAAATCAAGAACAGAAATAGATATTCCCAATCCCTTGACCGTTTAATGCAATTAGTTTAGTCTTTAATTTAGTTTGGTTCAGAGATACAGTGTGGAAACAGGCCTTCGGCCGATCGAGTCCGTGCTGACCAGTCCTACACGCACTAGGGACAATTTTACATTTATACCCAAGCCAATTAACCTTCAAACCTGTACGCCTTTGCAATGTGGGAGGAAACTGTAAATCTCGGAGAAAACTCATGCAGGTCACGGGGAGAGCGTACAAACTCTGTACAGACAGCCCCATAGTCGGGATCGAACCCGGGTCTCTGGTGCTGCAAGCACTGGAAGGCAGCAACGCTACCTCTGCGCCACCGTGCTGCCCAATTATCAATCGAAAGTCATATGTTTTTCATACCAATCTCCTGTGGATCAAACTCTGTGTAATAGGGCTTAATCGATGAAGAATTATTTGATCCATTGACGCATATTAGGACTCTCACTGCAACGTCAATCGCATTTTCACCAATATGGCAGCCTTGTCTTCCATCCAAGTCTGTATAGTAATGAGTGCATTTTATATCAGCGTATTCCTGTCTTGGAGAGAAAAGGTTCAAAGTTAGCGGAAAGAATTTATCACCAGTCTACGTGGTGTTGCGTGGAGAGTGGTGAGTCTGTGGAATTCTCTGGCTCAGAGGGCGGTGGAGGCAGGTTCTCTGGATGCTTTCAAGGGAGAGCTAGATCAGGGCTCTTAAAAATAGCGGAGTCCAGGGGATATGGGGAGAAGGCAGGAACGGGGTACTGATTGGGGATGATCAGCCATGATCACATTGAATGGCGGTGCACGCTCGAAGGGCCAAATGGCCTACTCCTGCACCTATTGTCTATTGTCTATTGTTATAAGCTATGTGTTTCACGTTGTATACTTACTTGTAATACAGTTTATAATGTGTACCATTTGGATCTTTCTTTCCAGGTCGCCACGTACAATTCATGAACGTGTGGTTGTACACAACGCATGACAAATTGGATGCTATTGTTTCTGGATCACCTGTATCAATAGCATAAGTAGTAAATTAATCAAACATATTTCATTATTAACATTAATGCTGTATCAACAGCATAATCAAGGAAGAGTTTTACCCCATTAGTTCAATTCAGTTCAGTTTCAGTTTAGTTTATTGTCACGTGTACTGGTGCATGCTAACCAGTCGGCGGAAAAACAATACATGATTCCAATCGATCATTTGCAGTGTATACATATTTGATAAGGGAATAATATTCTGTGCAAGGTAAGGCCAGCAAAGTCCAATCAAGGATACTCCGAGGGTCACCAAAGAGGTAGATAGTAGTTTAGCACTGCTCTCTGGTTGTGGTAGGATGGTTCAGTTGCCTGATAACAGCTGGGAAGAAACAGGTACACTGGACATCTTGGTTCATGTAACAATAATATCAAACCACAGAAATAGTGAAAGGCCTGGATAGAGTAGATGTGGAAAGGATGTTTCCACTAGTGCGAGAGTAAGGACCAGAGGTCATAGACTCAGAATTAAAGGACGCTCCTTTGACAGAGTCGATGGTGAGCTGAATGGCCTAATTCTGCTCCTATCACTGATGATGTTATGAACTGTTGATGCATGATCATGCATAACATACCTGATGGTGGTATCTCCATTACAGTCCAATTGCTTTCTTTGAATTTGACGCCTTTTGTGGGCACATTTTTAATTCGTACAGAAACGCCCCTGTGTAATTCAAAGCTGTAGACGAACTCTGGGTGAGATAGTCTGATTTCCTGTAACACAAGATAGAATAATTATTGTGAAGATCATCCTTCAACATATTGTTAAGCACCTTTCACACGCGTATTTTATTCTGACAGATAAGTAACAGAAATATTACTATTGCACTCTTTGAAATCAAAGGTTGTCACATCTATGCCACAGGAACATCCAGAATTGGGGACACATGGTGATTTGAACCTCGGGAAAGGCTGGTGGCTCAGCAGACGGTGAGGAGTTTAATTTAGTTCAGAGATTCAGAGCGGAAAACAGGCGCTCAGGCTAACGGGTCCGCGCCGACCAGCGATTTCCGCACACCAACACTATCCTGCACACACTAGGAAAAATTCACAATTATACCGAGCCAATTGACCTACGAACCTGTGTGTCTTTGGGGAGTGGGAGGAAACCGGAGCTCCCAGAAAAAAATCCATATGGTAACAGGGAGAATGTACAAACTCCGAACAGACAGCACCTGCAGTCATGATTGAACCCTGGTCTCTGGCACTGTAATGTGGTTGATACTTAATTACAGCACCTTAAGGTGATAAGTAATAGGAGCAGAATTAGGCCATTCAGCCCATCAAGTCTACTCCACCATTCAATCATGGTTAATCTATCCCTCCCTCCTAAACCCATTCTCCTGCCTTCTCCCCGTGACCCCTGACACCCGTACTAATCTATCTATTGCTGCCTTAAAGATATCCATTGATATTTTTCAGATATACCTTCTCAGTTCAGATCAATTATAGATGGACAAAAATTGCTCTTGCTCCCAGCAATGAACACAGCCAATGAAGGAATAAATGAAAAGAAAGATGATTTAGTCTAAGGCTCAGATCCCATTTAACTCTCTTTGCAATGAAATTAATCGATTGATTGATTGATTAATTGATTGATACAGCATGGAAACAGGCCCACCGTGTCCATGCCAACCATTCATCACCCATTCACACCAGTTGTATGCTATCCCAATTTCTCATCCATTCCCCAGATACTAGGGGCAGAGACCAATTAGACACGTAATGTTCAGAGACCAATTAAGCTACAAACCCACTAGTCTTTGTGAGATGGAAGGAATCCGGAGCTCCCTAAATGCACGCTGTCAAAGGACAATGACAAATTCCACAGAGACAAAACCCCAAGTCTAGATCACGGATGCATAGGTAACATCTCGGGTCAGGACCCGTCTGAAGAAGGACCTGTCCAAAGAAGGGTCCCAGCTCAAAACATCACCTGTCCATGTTCTCCATAAATGCTGCCTAACCAGGCTAGTTACTCCAGCACTTTATGTAGTTTTTTGTGTAAACCATCATCTGCAGTTCCTTGGCACTACATTCGAAACAATAGACTTAATGTTTACCTGAAAATGCCTCACCATTCTCTCAGGAAAGAAGGGGCATTTGCGGCTGAACAATAAGTACTCATTCTCCTGCACCAAATATTGTTCCACATATTCAAGTAAACTGAAAGAGTATGAGATACATTTCCCAATATCTTGAGTGAGCCCCACAAGCTTCCGTAATGTAAAATCTACAATCCCTTGGCTGGGATGAGGGACTAGCCAAGTTAGGTCTTTCTTGGTAAGAGGCAAAGGCTGAATCATCTCTGGGCAGGATTCATGGTGCAGCGGTAGAGTTGCTGCCTTACAGCGCCAGAGCCCCGGGTTCGATCCTAACTATGGGTGCTGTCTGTATGGAGTTTGTACATTCTCCCCATTGACCTGCATTGTTTTCTCCAGTTTCCATCCACACTACCAAGACGTACAGTTTTACAGGCTAATTGGCTTAGGTAAATTGTAAATCACCCCTAGTGCTTAGGATAATGCGGGATCGCTGGTCGGCGCAAACTAGGTGGGCCGATGGTCCTGTTTCCACGTTGTATCTCTAAAATATAAAGTCTCCTCTTGTGCCTTATAATCTAATGGTTCTACTAATTTGAGGTACAAAGGTAATAAGTTCATAAGTGATAGGAGCAGAATTAGGCTATTTGGCCCATCAAGTCTACTCCGCCATTCAATCATGGCTGGTCTATCTCTCCTTGCTAACCCCATTCTATATTTAATTGCTTGCTTTTAATTTAATCTCCTTGCTAACCCCATTCTATATTGCTATATTTAAGAGTGAGTTGGATGTGGCCCTTGTGGCTAAGGGGATCAGAGGGTATGGAGAGAAGGCAGGTACGGGATACTGAGTTGGATGATCAGCCATGATCATATTGAATGGCGGTGCAGGCTCGAAGGGCTGAATGGCCTACTCCTGCACCTAATTTCTATGTTTCTATGTTTCTATTCTCCTGTCTTCTCCCCATAACACCTGATGCTCATACCAATCAAGAATCTATCTATCTCTGCCTTAAAAAATATCCATTGACTTGGCCTCCACAGCTTTCTGTGGCAATGAATTCCATAGATTCACTATCTTCTGACTAAAGAAATTCCTCCTCATCTCCTTCCTAAAGGAAGGTCCTTTAATTCTGAGGCTATGACCTCTAGTCCTAGACTCTCCTACTAGTGGAAACATCCTCTCCACATCCAGATCCAAGTCTATCCGAAGAATCAGAGAAATTTACCAATTGGGTTTTAGCACGAAAAACAGCAAGTTGATATTGAACTTACATCTTCCCACTGGTCAGCATCAAAGTATTTTGCTGCATATATATATTTAACTTTAAACTGAGTCATTATCTCTTTAGGGAGGTTACTCTCCCAGGCGAATTTCAGTTCCCCGAGCTGCGTGTCCACAATCCTGATGTTTGTCGGTGGATTTAGATCAGCTATTTACAAAAGAATAAACGGCAATGATTTGTTAATAATAATAATAATAATAAATACTTTATTGATCCCCTCAGGGAAATTCAGACACAAATACTCAGCCAACAGTACTCGCTAGAATTTAGAAGATTGAGGGGGGATCTTATAGAAACTTACAAAATTCTTAAGGGGTTGGACGGCTAGATGCAGGAAGATTGTTCCCGATGTTGGGGAAGTCCAGGACAAGGGGTCACAGTTTAAGGATAAGGGAGAAATCTTTTAGGACCGAGATGAGAAAAACATTTTTCACACAGAGAGTGGTAACTCTCTGGAATTCTCTGCCACAGAAGGTAGTTGAGGCCAGTTCATTGGCTCTATTTAAGAGGGAGTTAGATGTGGCCCTTGTGGCTGAAGGGATCAGGGGGTATGGAGAGAAGGCAGGTACAGGATACTGAGTTGGATGATCAGCCATGATCATATTGAATGGCGGTGCAGGCTCGAAGGGCCGAATGGCCTACTCCTGCACCTATTTTCTATGTTTCTATGTTTCTATGTAAGAACGAAAGTAACAGGAAACGTTAACTCAACAGCAGTCAGCATGGTGGCACAGCGGTAGAGTTGCTCCCTTGACTACGGGTGCTGTCTGTATGGAGCTTGCATGTTCTCCCCGTGACCGCATGGGTGTATATACAAGTATCAGCAGGGCTTAAGCAATTTAAGACGTTTCCACTGATTGGAGAGTCTAGGACCAGAGGTCATAGCCTCAGAATTAAAAGGCGCTCTTTTCGAAAGGAGGTGAGGAGGAACTTATTTTTTAAGAGGGCTGTTAATCTATGGAGCTCATTGCCACAGAGGGCTGTGGAGGCCAAGTCAGTGGATATTTTTAAGGCAGAGATGGACAAATTCTTGATTAGAACCAGGGTCAAGGGTTATGTGGAGAAAGCAGGAAAATGGGAGTAGGAGGCAGAGATCAGCCACAATCGAATGGTAGAGTAGACTAGATGGGCCGAATGGCCTAACTTGTGAACTTGTGTGAAATAAGTTTGCATTGAGGTTTTGTACAGTGAACCTTACATCCTGGTAGGAAGAATATTACAAGCAAGAATGTGTGACCCGTTCTAGACGCCAGTCAAAGGATTTGTGGAGTTACTCGATTATCCTTGCGAGCGGCCTCAGTTGAATGTTCTCAACCCTATCTTATTTTAAGCCTCTTTGGCATTTCATTCTGTTGTGACATCGTGCATTTCAACATTTCTTCTCACACTTTTTGTTCACAGGCTAAACCCACAAAGCATATATTTTCATAATTTTAGCATTTCCCTATCTTGACCTTACAGCATATGTGGTGCATTATCTACTTTAATCTGCAAAGTACATCTCATTGTTTCTGCTGTTCACACTAACATTTCTTCTGTTTCCAGTAAAAAGTTAGCTTAGGCATGTTCCAGATAATCATTTTCAATATTGGCATTTTCATAGGGTGTAGTTCCAGAAAATGCAGCCTTATTAGTCCTGGCTGACGTGCGAATTGAAGCCCCATCTGCTTGGCGATCGTTTCGTGTGAACACCTCCCCTCATTCATATTAATCAAGCTGATCTCCCGGTGGCCCAGCACTTCGACTCCCCCTCCCATTCCCAATCTGACCTTTCTGCCCTGGACCTCCTCCATTGTCACGGTGAGGCACAGCGCAAAATGGAGAGAAAAATCCCCTGCTTTTTCCCTCCATCCCCTCCCCCTTCCCAGTTCTCCCACTCATCCTACTGTCCCCGCCTACCTTCTTTCTTTGTCCCTCCCCCTCCCCTGACATCAGGCTGAAGAGTGTTGACCCGAAACGTCGCCAATTCCTTCTTTTCATAGATGCTGCCTCACCCGCTGAGTTACAGCAGCATTTTGTGTCTACCCCCATCAGCTTAGATTAGTTTAATTTAGTTTAGAGATATAGTGTGGAAACAGGCCATTTGGCCCACCGGGTCCGCACCGACCAGTGATCACTGCACACAAACACTAGGGGCAATTTACAATTATACTGAGCCAATTAACCTGTACTTCTTTGGAGCGTGAAAGGAAACCGGAGATCCCGGAGAAAACCCACGCAGGTCACAGGGAGAACGTACTAACTCCACACAGACAGCACCCGTAGTCAGGATCGAACTCTACCGCTGTGTCACCGTGTTGCCTAAATGATCTACCTGTCATGTGAATAGATTGTTCACGTTCATTTCAGAGCTGGCGGCATGGAGGAGCAGCGGTAGATTTGCTGCCTTACAACGCCAGACAACCGGGTTCGAACATTGCTTTAGGTGCTGTCTTTATAGAAACATACAAACATAGAAAGTAGGTGCAGGAGTAAGCCATTCGGCCCTTCGAGCCAGCACCACCATTCAATATGATCATGGCTGATCATCCAGAATCAGTACCCAATTCCTTAATTTTCACCATATCCCTTGAGAGCTATTTCTAACTCTCTTTTCAATACATCCAGTGAATTGCCCCCCACTGCCTTCTGTGGCAGAGAATTCCACAAATTTGCAACTCTCTGTGTGATAAAGTTTTTCCTCATCTCAGTTCTAAATTGCCTACCCCTTATTCTTAAACTGTGGCCCCTGGTTCTGGACTCCCCCAACATCGGGAACATGTTTCCTCCCTTTAGCATGTCCAATGCCTTAATCATTTTGTATGTTTCTTTTGGATTCCCTCTCATCCTTCTAAATTCAAGTGAATATAAGCCCAGTTGACCCATTATTTCATCATATGTCACTCCCGCCATCCCGGGAATTAACCTGGTGAACCAACACTGCACTCCCTCAATAGCAAGAATGTCCTTCCTCAAATTAGGAGACCAAGACTGCACACAATACTCCAGGTGCAGTCTCACCAGGGCCCTGTACAACTACTACTACTGTAGGACCTCCTTGCTCCTATACTCAAATCCTCTCGCTATGAAGGCCACCAAGCCATTTGTTTTTTTCACTGCCTGCTGTACCTGCATGCTTACTTATGGAGTTTGTACGTTCTCCCTGTGTTAATATGGGTTTTCTCCAGATGCTCCGGTTTCCTTCCACATTCCAAAGACGTATAGGTTTGTAGGTTAATCAGTTTCTGGGAATTTGAAGATGTCCCTAGTGTGGGATAGTGCTAAGTCACGGGGTGATCACTTGTTGATGTGGACTCGGTGGTTCCACGCTGTATCTCTAAAGTATAAAGTCTACAATGGCTTATTCTGTTATCTTGAACAATAGTATGCCTTTGATCAATGTCATCGGAAATAGGTCATGTTGTTTGGCATGGTTTAACACAAATTGCCTACGTACGCAAGAAATAGTGGAGAGTTGTGGATGTAGGCCATTCTACGCACAAACAACCTCCTGCTACCCCACTACCCGTCCCACTCCCCGGTCCCGTTAATTCTATCTACGTGGCACGGTGGCGCTGCGGTAGAGTTGCTGCCTTCCAGAGCGTTACTGCGCCAGATTTCCGGGTTCAATCCCGTCCACGGGTGCTGTCTGTGCGAGAAAGTTTGTACTTTCTCCCCATGACCGCGTGGGTTTTCTCCGAGATCTTCCCACGCTCCAAGGGCAGGACAGGTTTGTAGGTTAATTGGCTTGGTATAAATGTAAATTGTCCCTAGCGTGTGTAGGTGTCTTGTGCTAGTGAGCGAGGATCGCTGGTCGGTGCGGACGGAAAGGCCTGTTTCCACACTGTATCTCTAAACTAAACTAAACTTAATGTTGCCTTGGGGAAGCAGCCTAAATAATCAAGGACCACTTACTCCCTCTTCTCCCCTCTCCTGTTGGGCTGAGGGATCAGATGTTTGAAATCATGTACCACCTGATTCGAGAACAGTTCCTTGCCCCTTGTTAACATAATGCGCTTAAACAACTACAGTTTGCCACAAAGTGCTGACATGAGAAAATCATGGATAAGGCATTACAAACCATGTTATCAGGTTGCAGGGGAAGGAATAGTGCATGGCACACAAAAATGCTGGAGAAACTCAGCGGGTGCAGCAGCTTCCATGGAGCGAAGGAAATAGGCAACGTTTCGGGCCGGAACCCTTCTTCAGTCTGAACGTTGCCTATTTCCTTCGCTCCATGGATGCTGCTGCACCCACTGAGTTTCTCCAGCATTTTTGTGTGCCTTCGATTTTCCAACATCTGCAGTTCCTTCTTAAACACAAGGAACACTGCATGTTTCTTCTTCTTATCGAGTCCACACGCAGGTTGTTCAGCCATAGCTGGACACACTTATCGGCATCTGCCTACACTGGTGTCTGACTGGTTGCTTCCTGCGCTCCTTGTGCCTGGTGGTGGAAAGATTGGTGGAAGCAGGGTCGCGACGTGAACGCCCTTTCCTTGACCCCATCGTGCATGCAAGTAAATAGGGGATGTGGATTATGTTAGTGTAGTGACAGGGAACCGCAGACAACGCCTAAACGTAGAGATAAGGAATGCAGTAGTGGCGACACACCAGTTTCAGGAATTTCATTGATTATGTTATAGTGTGCACCAATCCTTGTGACAGAAAAGTGGATCTACTTTCTGGTCAACTAAGACTTGTGGATAATCATTTTAGTCTGTAATCCAGACATAGTTTGTTACCTAATTAAGTCTTTCTGTAATCTCCATTCTGTAATTCAAGACTTGGTTTGACTGTTCATCGAGTTTCTGTGTAATCTTGTCACCTGAGAATGTAAAAGCTGGAGCAAAGTCACACTCAGGAGATCAGCTTTGACTGGTCGAAGGTAGACACAAAATGCTGGAGTAACTCAGCGGGTGAGGCAGCATCTCTGGAGAGAAGGGATGGGCGACGTTTCGGGTCGAGACCCTTCTTCAGACTGATGTCAGGGGAGGGGGGGGACAAAGATAGAATGTAGGCGGAGACAGTAAGACTGGGGGGAGAATTGGGATGGAGAGAGAAAGCAAGGGCTATCTGTAGTTAGAGAAGTCAATGTTCATACCGCTGGGGTGTAAACTACCCAAGGGAAGTATGAGGTAGGTAGTTGAGGCCTGTTCATTGGATATATTTAAGAGGGAGTTAGATGTGGCCCTTGTGGCTAAAGGGATCAGGGGGTATGGAGAGAAGGCAGGTACAGGATACTGAGTTGGATGATCAGCCATGATCATATTGAATGGCGGTGCAGGCTCGAAGGGCCGAATGGCCTACTCCTGCACCTATTTTCTATCTTTCTATGTTTCTATGAGGTGCTGTTCCTCAAGTGACGATAATAATGAATCAAAACAAGGTTCTAGGTGACCCAGTGTTTGTTTTTTGCAATAAGCTACCGATGCTCCATCTGTGGCATAGAGATAGGCTAGAACCGTATGCTTGAGGCGTAGCTAGCCGAGGAGTGATCTTAGAGGTGTATATAGAAACACATGTGGAATAGATTAGGTGACTCCTGAGATGTAGAAAGTGATCATTAAGCTGTCCCGGGTGCAGAGAAGATTGATACAAATGTTGGTAGGACTCGAGGGCCTGAACTGTCAAGATGGGTTGGGCAGGCTCTGTCTTTAGTCCATAGAGTGCAGGAGGCTGAGAGTGATCTTATTGAGATACATAAAAAACTATGAGGGGAATAGATAGTGAAAGCACCGAGTCTTTTACTCAGAGTGAGGGGATCAAGAACCAGGTGAGATTTTGGGTCAGGACCCTTATTCAGACTGATGGAATGGTGGGGGGGGGGGGGGGGGGGGGGGGGGATAGGTGGTAGAAGGAGGTGGTGGAAGGGGTGGGGAAGGATCGGGCAAGTGAAATATCCAGTATGTTTGCTGATAAATCAGGTGGGAGATAGTATCTAGTTTCTCTCTCTTGAAAAAGCCTATGTTCCATAACTCATCATTGCCTGTTTAAAACACATGAAGCATATTGTTCTCCACCTCAGTTTGAACACCTTCCTTATTCAATTAGGCAGAGAATAACTCACATCACAGTCCACTCACAGTGGCACAATACAACTGAAGTATTTAAAGGGAATATCTGAGCTGTACAAAGATCAAAGGAATGATCGGGTAGACGCACAGATTATCTTGGCACAATTTATGTCAAGAGTAGGGGAGTTGACTCAATAGTGCAAGGAGTCGGCTTTCAATCAATGTGATCAAGGCTCCCCCAATCCTAAATGGCTTGCCCCTTATTCTTAAACTGTGGCCCCAGGTTCTGGACTCCCCCAACATCGGGAACATGTATCCTGCCTCTAGCGTGTCAAACCCTTAACAACCTTATATGTTTCAATAAGATCCCCTCTCATCCTTCTAAACTCCAGAGTGTACAAGCCCAGCCGCTCCATTCTCTCAGCATATGACAGTCCCGCCATCACGGGAATTAACCTTGTAAACCTACGCTGCACTCCCTCAATAGCAAGAATTGAGAACCAGAGGACATAGGTTTAAGGTGAGGGGGGGAACAATTTCATAGAACCTGAGGGTAATTTTTCTACACAAAGGGTGATGGATGGATGTATGTAAGTTGCCAGAGGAGGTAGTTGAGGCTGGTACTATTGCAGTGTTTAAGAAATATTTAGACAGGTACATGAATAGGACAGGTCTAGAGGGATATGGGCCAAACTCAGGCAGGTGGGACTAGAGATTAGATTAGATTCTTTATTTGTCATTCACACCTTTCGGTCTGAATGAAATTTCGTTCCCCTGCGGTCATACATATAATTTTTTTTTTAAATGACAGAACACACAATAAACACAAATTTAACATCCACCACAGTGAGTTCAGCAAACACCTCCTCACTGTGATGGAAGGCAAAGTCTTAAAGTCTCTGTCTCTTCCTAGTATACTAGTCTCTTCTCATATACTAGTGTCTATGAGACATGTTGGCCGGTGTGGACAAGTTGGGCCGAAGGGCCTATTTCCATGCTGTAAGTCTCTATGAACCTATGACTATGTATGTATAAACAAGATTAAACAAAAGGTGAAACTTGACTTGGACAAGACAGGCAAACAAACCTTGTATTAGATAAACGAACAATACTTACTAAGATTGTCTGTGTGATCTGGACTATTATCACTTGATCCATTTGATAATGCAAAGAAGATTGCAAGATAAGCAATTAGAAGGATCATGATGGAGATCGTGCAATACTGTCAGTTCAGAAATGACAATTTGAGTAATGAAAAGCTCTGAAAATAAAATAAAGTTAAACTGCGTTATTACATTTAGAACACTGTTTCAAACGGATTATTGTTAAACTGACTGTCAATTAGTAAGTAGGTCACACTGAAAGATGGCATTGTCGGCAGTCTAATAGTTCTGTGTATTTTTGTCCATGTACTTGCCTGAAAGCCTCTTTAATGGCGATATCATGCTTGCCTCGACCACCATCCCTGACAGGATTGTGCTTTGCACATCCATCTATCTGTATACTTTTAAAACTCTGTGTGTGTGTCTGCCCTGACCGCCGTCCGGGCCGGCTGGCTGTCACATTCCGGTTTTTTTTCAGATAAGATTTTCGCCCTTTGATTCCCTGCTCCGCCAAAACCGGACCCTCAGACGCCGTTGTTTTTTCCATTTCAACAGACGTTACACTTGTACATTACCAAAGGCGCTCCTCATTACATTTAGACATCTTTAAGTGCACAATTTTTAATAAAATCCTTCACCCCCCCCCCCCCCCCACCATTTTTAAAAATCTAAAACAATCAAACTGCTCTCCACCCATAGAATGTTGGCGAACGTTCCATTGTGTGATGTCACAGTGCCCAATGCTCACAGATGTCCAATCGAACGGATCTCATTTACATCTGCCTTTGCCCCGCCCCCGCCTCCTCCCCCCTCCCCCCCCCCCCCACGCCCGCTTGATCACGGTGTGGGAATAGAGAAAGAGGATTGGGGGTGATAGAGAGTGGGGAATAGATGGACTGCCCCTACCCCCTCCCCCTCGCTCTCTACCTCCCCACTCCTTTCCCCTCTCTCCCCCCCCCACCCCTCTCCGCCTCCCTCCACACTCTTTCCCCTCCCTCCCCTACCCCATCTCCCTCCTCCCCTCCCCCCTCCCCCACCCTTCCCCCATCCCTCTCTCCTCCTCCCACCCCTCTCTCCTCCCCCTCTCCCTCTCCTCACCCCTCTCCCTCGCCCCCCCCTCATCCTCCCACCACCATCCCTCTCTCCCACACCCCCCCTTCCCCTCTCCCCCACCCCCATTCCCCTCTCCCCCCCCACCCACTCTTCCCCCTCCCTCCACACTCTCCCCCCTCTCTCCCCTATCCCATCTCCCCCCTCCCCCCCCTACCCCCTCTCCCACACCTCTCTCTCCCTCCCCTCTCTCCTCCGCCTCTCCATCTCCCTCTCCTCACCCCTCTCCTTCTCCCCCCCTCCTCCTCCCACCCCCATCCCTCTCTCCCCCACCCCCTTCCCTCTACCCCACCACGTTTTCCCTACCCCCTCTCTCCTTCTTCTACCACTCCCCCCTAACCCCCTCCCCCTCCCTCTCTCCCACTTCCCGCCACTCCCCCTCCCCCTCTCCCCCCTCCTTCCCCAGTCTTCCACTTCTCTCCCCCATCCCCCACCCCTTCCCACCCCTCTCTTTCTTCCCCTCCCTCCCCACTCTTCCCCCTCCCCCTCCCCCTCCCCCTACCACTCCCCCCCCTCCCTCCACACTCTTCCCTCTCTCTCCCCTATCCCTCTCCCTACCCCTCCCCACAACTCTTCCCCCTCTCTCCCCTTCCCCCCTCTCCCTCATCCCTCTCCTCCCTCTCCTCCCTCCTCCCTCTCCCACCTCCCCCCACCCCTCTCTCATCCCCTCCCCGAACCCTCTCTCACCCCCTCCCCACCCCTCCTCACCTTCCCCTCTCTCTGCCCCCCTCCATCTCCCTCTCTCCTCACCCCTCCTCCTCCCCTCCCACCCCCTCTCTCCCTCCCACCCCTCTTCACCCCCATCTCCCCCCCACCCCTTCCCCTCTCTCTTGCATCACTCCCTGCTACCCCACTCCCGCTCACTCCCCACTCTTCCCCTCCCTCCCCTCCCCACCTCTCTCCCTCCCCTTTCTCTCTCTCTCCCCCTCCTCTCTCTCCCATTCCACTCTCTCCCTCCGCTCTCCCCCCCCTCCACTCCTCTCTCCCACCTCTCCCCTCCCCTTCCTCCCCCTCCTCTCCCCGCCACCTCTCCCTTTCCTCCCTTTCTCCACCACCCCCTCCTTTCACCTCCCCCTCTCCCCTCCCCTTCCCCCACCCCTCTCTACCCCCCCTCGTCCCCCTCGCCCCCTCCTCCTCCCACCCCCCCTTCCCTCTCCTCCATCGGGCCAAAAAGATCCAGGATGACCCCACCCACCCAGGGCACTCTCTATTCTCCATCCTCCCCTCTGGCAGACTCAGAGTCATGAGAGCACGTACCAACAGACTGAAGAACAGTTTCTTCCCCATGGCTGTGAAGAGTCTGCTACAGTAAACTATGACACCCCCCCCCCCCCCCCCCCACACACACACACACACACACACACACATACATACACACACACACACTACCACCTTCCAGCCAACGACAATAACTTCTGCACTTAAAAACACAATCTTTTTTCATTCATTTACCTAACTGTACTTGCACTTTACTGTTTTTACTGTACTTTTTATTTATTTAATTTATATTTCTATCTCTTTTTAAACGATTTATGCCTTGGTGCTGCTACAGAAGGAGATGCTGCCAAACGAAATTTTCGTTGTATATTGTACAATGACAATAAAGGATTCTATTCTATTCTATTCTATTCTCTCTCCCCCACCCCCCTTCCTTCTCTCCCCGCCCCTTCCCTCTCTCCACCCCGCCCCCTTCCCCCTACCCCTGTCCCCTCTTCCACCACTCCCTCCCACCCCCTTCCCCCTACCCTCTGTCCCTCTTCCACCACTCCCCCTACCCCTCTCCCCCCCCACTCTTCCACTTCCCTCCCCCTCCTTTCCCCGCACCCCTTTTTCCCTAAACCCCTCCTCCCCTCTTCTACCACTCCCCCACCCCCTCCCCTCTCTCTCTCCCACTTCCACGACTCTCCCCTACACCTCTCACCCTCCCTCCCTCCCCAACTTCCACTTCTCTCTCCCCCATCCCCCACCTCCCCATCTCCCTCCCCCACCCTTCTCTCCCCCTCCCTTCCTCTCCCTCCCCACTCTTCCCCCACTCTCTCCGCTCTCCCCCCTCTATCCGCTCTCCCCCTCCCTCCCAACTCTTCCCCCTCCCCTACCACTCTCCCCCTCCCTCCCCACTCTTTTCCCCCCCTCCCCCTACCACTCTCCCCCCTCCCTCCACACTCTTCCCTCTCTCTCCAATACCCCTCTCCCTACCCCTCTCTCCCCCTCCCTCCACACTCTTTCCCCCTCTCTCTCCTTCCCCTCCTCCCTCTCTCCTCCCCTTCCCCACCACCACCCCCCAACCCCTCTCACCCCCTCCTGAAACCCTCCCCCACCCCCCTCTCCTCCTCCCTCTCCATCTCCCTCTCTCCTCACCCCTCCCACCACCCTCTCTCCCCACCCCTCTACACCCCCCATCTCCCCCCACCCCCTTCCCCTCGCTCTTGCACCACTCCCTACTACCCCTCTCCCCCTCACCCCCTCCCCCCACTCTTCCCCTCTCCCTCCCCTCGCCCTCCCCTCTCTCCTCTCTCTCTCCCCCTCCTCTCTCACCCCCTTCTCTCTCCCCACCTCTCTCCCTCATCCTCCTCTCTCTCCCCCTCCCTCTCTCTCCACCTCCCCCTACCCACCCCTCTTCCTCCCCCTCTCTCTCCTCCCCTTCTCCTAAACCCCTATCCTCTCACCTTCCCCCTCTCTCCTCTCCCCTCCCCCTTCCCCACCTCTCTCCCATCCCTCAGGGACATGCTGCCACCACCCCCCCCCCCACAAACACACGTTGGGGGAACAGACCCAGCGGGTCTGCACTTGGTCTAGTCTCCTTTAAACTTTGCCCACTTTCACTTTAAACTTATGGCCTCTTGCATTTGAATATGAGCAGCATGTGTTCTTTTCTGCAATCTAGTTTTACAGACCAAGTGATTATTACAAAATAAAATCACCGAATAGCTGCAGCATGAAAGGAAGGTCTTTTTGGCCCGTTGCCTTCATATTGACTCTACATTCAAAAAGGCACGACAGAGGATGTACTTCCTGCGGCACAATCTCTGACCCCTCTCACATTGGGTACAAACTCTTTGAATCGCTTCCCTCTGGAAGGCGACTCCAGACTGTCAAAGCTGTCATGGCCAGACATAAAAGCACGAGTAATAGCTCTGCTCAAAAACTAAAAATCTGTAGCCTCCTTTTGCTCCGGTATTTTATTTAATTCACATGTTTAATCAATATATGTTTTAAAATTAATGTTTAATGTTTTATGTGTCATTCCTAACTGTCACTGTATATCATTGTCACTTGCGGGCGGAGCACCAAGGCAAATTCCTTGTATGTGAATACTTGACTAATAAACATTCATTCATTCATTCATTCATTCATTCATAAGAGTAATCCACCAAGTTCATCTCTAGGATAGGCACTAAACTTTTTTTCAAGTTCTTACCTTGCCGGAGATGTGATTCATTTTCAGATCACATTCTCCGGGCACTCTGCGGCCTTCCATCGATGGAGCTGGAAGCCTCCTCGGACTGACTTTGAGCCTTATCGCGGGTGTGCAGACTTAACATCGGAGCTGATCCCTCGCTCCCACCGCGGCCACAGTGGACTTCACCATCAGGCTCGCAGTCGGGAGAGGCTGGTCGGGAAGCTCCGACGTTGCGGAAGGTTCGACCAGCCCCGACGGGAGGTTGGATCGCCCGGCGCGGGGGGAGCTGACATCCCCCCGATGCAGGAGCTGATCGCCTTGATGCGGAGGGCCAGAACGCCGCTGGCTACGGGAGTCAAGATCGTCCCGTCAACGGAGGCTCCCCGACCGAGGAAGAACTAAGGGAAGGACGAACTTTATTTTGCCTTCCATCACAGTGAGGAATCACTGTGGTGGATGTTCATGTTAAAATGTGTTTTTGAAGTGATCTGTTGCTTTTAATTGTGTGACTGACCTGGCCAGTGAAATTCCTCGTATGTTGCAAAACATACTGGGGAAAACAAATGGTCGGCACGGACTGGAAGGGCCGAGAGGGCCTGTTTCCCGTGCTGTAATTGTTATATGGTTATATGGTTATACTTGGCGAATAAAGTGTGATTCTGAGTCTGATTCTGATTCTGCATAGATATATTGATAAGGGAATAACGTTTAGTGCAATCTACCTCTTTAGTGTCATCAAGGAGGTTGATAGTACTCTGGCACTGCTCTCTGGCCGTGGTAGAGATACCATCAATATCAGATTAAAATCAAAATATATTATCAATATGCAGAGGTGAAAGTAACTTACATATGTTACTGGCATGGTTGTATCACTTTGCTTGCAGATAACACTCTACTGATTGTATGTGCTACTTACGTACTAATACCCCACCCTGTCATGCAGCAGTATACTTTCATCCCTGTCGATAAGTAAGGCCAAAATGTTCGCCCCATTAAAGTCACAATGCATAAAATAATCTTTCTCCAAGGATTCGCAGCATTCGCAGCATACGCAGTACTTTTCCTTTGGAAGATCTGTATGGAGTCAAATTAGTGATAATACCGAATGTTACACTGAAATTTTAAATCAAGTATTAAGATGAAGCTTTACCACTCTTCATAGATTTGGAACTTTGGAAAGGATAGGTTTGGAGGGAAATGGGCCAAACACAAGCAGGTGGGACTAGTGTAGCTGGGGCATGCAGGCCCGTGTGGGCAAGTTGGGCCGAAGGGCCTGTTTCGACACTGTATCGCTCTATGACTCTATGACTATATGACCCAATCATATAGAGTCATAGAGTCACAAAGTGTGGAAACAGGCCCAACTTGCCCATGCTGATCAACAAGCCCCATCTACAATGGTCGCAGGCTGCCCGCGTTTGGCCCATAGCTATCCTATTCATGTCCCTATCTCATTGTTTCTTAAACTTTGTGATAGTACCTGCCTCAACTGCCTCCTCCAGCAGCTTGTTCCACGCACCTGTCACCCATCACATGCATAGGCAGATGGAATTAGTTTAAACTGGTATCAGAGTCAGTACAGTTGTGGTGGGCCAGAGGGCCTATGCTGTTCTGGAAATGGATCAAATGAAAAGTGACAAATGTTGGGTCTTCCATGGATGTACAATCCATACCTTTCTGCGGTGGGCCAGTACTCATCCTGAAAGGATTTCTGCTAACTCCATCATGGTGGTATCAATATGGAAGTCTTCAATGAAGTGAGGAGTGCCCTCAGTGTTTCCAGCGATATATAGATCAGTACCAATGTGCAGGGAGGAACTGCAGATGCTGGTTTTAACTGACAAGAGACACAAAATGCTGGTGTAACAGGTAGCGGGACAGGTAGCACCTCTGGAGAGAATGCATGGGTGACGTTTTGGTTCGAGATCCTTCTTCAGACTGAAACCGCAGACAGTCACAGCAAAACATAACAACATAAAAAAATGGGTGCAGGAGTAGGCCATTCGGCCCTTCGAGCCACCACCATCCTTCAATATGATCATGGCTGATCATCTAAAATCAGTACACCATTCCTGCTTTTTCCCTATATCCTTTGATTTCTTTAGCCCTAAGAGCTAAATCTAACTCTCTCTTGAAAACATCCAATGAATTGGCCTCCACCGCCTTCTGTGGCAGAGAATTCCACAGATTCACAACTTTCTGGGTGAAAAAGTTTTTCCTCATCTCAGTCCTAAATGGCCTTCCCCTTATTCTTAAACTTTGACCCCCGGTTCTGGAATCCCCCAATATCAGGAACATTTTTCTTGCATCTGGCCTGTCCAATCCTTTAAGAATTTTATATGTTTCTATAAGACCCAATAAAAGCAGGTACAGCAGGCAGTGAAGAAAGCGAATGGCATGTTGGTCTTCATAACAAGAGGAGTTGAGTATAGGAGCAAAGAGGTTCTTCTGCAGTTGTATATGGTCCTAGTGAGACCACACCTGGAGTATTGTATGGAGTTTTGCTCCCCTAATTTGAGGAAGGACATTATTGCTATTGAGGGAGTGCAGCATAGGTTTACAAGGTTAATTCCCGGGATAGCGGGACTGTCATCTGCAGAGAGAATGGAGCGGCTGGGCTTGTATACTCTGGAGTTTAGAAGGATGAGAGGACATCTTATTGAAACATATAAGATTATTAATGGTTTGGACACGCTAGAGGCAGGAAACATGTTCCCAATGTTGGGGGAGTCCAGAACCAGGGGCCACTGTTTAAGAATAAGGGGTAAGCCATTTAGAACGATGAGGAAACACTTTTTCACACAAGAGAGTTGTGAGTCTGTGGAATTCTCTGGCTCAGAGTGTGGTGGAGGCCGGTTCTCTGAATACCTTCAAGAGAGAGCTAGATAGGGCTCTTAAAGATAGTGGAGTCGGGGGATATGGGAAGAAGGCAGGAACGGGGTACTGATTGGGGAAGTTCAGCCATGATCACATTGAATGGCGGTGCTGGCTCGAAGGGCCGAATGGCCTACTCCTGCACTTGTTTTCTAAAAGCCGGCTAATGCTGAGAATCAATGAGTCATAGAGCACATAAACGACCTGACTCATCCACGCCGACCAAAATACCTCATCTAAACTTGACCCATCTGCCCATGTCCCTCAAAACCTTCCCCATCCATGTACCTGTCCATGTGACTTATAAATCCTGTTATATTACCTGCCTCAACTACCTACACTGACAGCTTGTTCCGTACACCCACCATCCTCTGTGAAAATCTTGTCCCTCAGGTTTCTGGTAAATCCTGCCCATCTTATCTCAAACATATGTCCTTTGCCAGTTGATTCCCCCACTCCTGGTAAAATACTCTTGTACATTCAAAATTCCTTTTGTCTTCTAGTCATTGGTGGGGGAAGTCACTCTGTCTATTTCCCCATGTGCTTTTGTACACTCCTCTATACGATCACCACAGCCTCCTGCGCTCTGAGGAATAGAGTCCCAGCCTGTTCAACCTCTCCACATAGCTCAGCCCCTCAAGTCCTGGCAACGTCCTCGTAGATCTTCTCTGCACCCTTTCCCAATTTAGCAACACCTTTCCTATAACATGGATCCCAGAACTGAGCACGATGCGCTCTTCGTGTGTTGGAAGGAACTGCAGATACTGGTTTAAACCGAAGGTAGACACAAAAGGCCCGAGTAACTCAGCGGGTCAGACGAGACAACGTCCCTGGAGAAAAGGAGCAGGTGACGTTTTGGGTTGAGGCACTTCCTCAGACTGAGAGTCGGAGGAAAGGGAAACGAGCGATATAGACGGTGACGCAGAGAGATGAATGAAAGATAAGCAAAAAAGCAACGATGATAACGGAAACAGGCCTTTGTTAGCTGTGGGCAATGAGACTCAACGAGACGACTTTGAAGCTAGTATGACGGGTGGGGGAGGGATGGAGAGAGGTAATGCAGCAGTTATTTGAAGTTAGAGAAATCAACTTTCATACTATTGGGCTGTAAGCTGCCCAAGCGAAATATGAGATGCTGTTCCACCAATTTGCCATTAGCCTCACTCTGCCAATGGAGGAGGCCTGGGACAGAAAGGTCAGCGTGGGAATGGGAAGGGGAATTAAAGTGTTTGGCAACCGGGAAATCAGGTAGTTCCAGGTGCACTAAGTTTAGTTTAGTTTCGAGATACAGTGCGGAAACAGGCCCTTCGGCCCACCTAGTCCGCACCGCCCAGCGATCCCCCGCACATTAACACACATGGGACAATTTACACTTGTGTCAAGTATACAAACCCAAGCCAATTAACCTGCAAACCTGCACGTCTTTGGAGTGTGGGCGGAAACTGAAAATTTGGGAGAAAACTTACGCAGGTCGTGGAAAGAACGTACAAACTCCTTACTGATAACACCCGTAGTCAGGATCGAACCCGGGTCTCTGGCGCTGTAAGGCAGCAACTCTACCGCTGAATCAATGCCATCCTGAATCGGACTGAGTGAATGGATTCAGAAAAATGATCGTCCAGTCTACTTTCCGATGTATAAGAGTCCACACCTTGAAAAACAGACGCAGTAGATTAGGCTGGAGGAGGTGCAAGTGAACCTCTGCCTAACCTGAAAGGCAGAATGTATTGTGTACGAAGGAACTGCAGATGTTGGTTTATATCATAGATAGGCACAAAAAGCTGGAGTAACTCAGCAAAAAATATGAGATGCTGTTCCTCCAATTTGCATTTAGCCTCACTCTGACAATGGAGGTGACCGAGAACAGAAAGGTCTGTGTAGGAATGGGAAGGAGAATTAAAGTGTCCAGCATCCGGGAGATCAGGTAGGTTCAGGCAGGCTGAGCGAAGGTGTTCCGGAAACGATCGCTCAGTCCGCGTTTGGTCTCGCCGATGTATAAGAGTCCACATCTTGAAACTCTCTTCTATTGCAAGAGTGAGGCTAAATGCAAATTGGAGGAACAGCATCTCATATTTCACTTGGACAGCTTACAGCCCAGTGGTATAAATATTGATTTTTATCACCACACCCAAGTCGCACCAGCTTCTCATTTTCACCCAACAAACAGCTAACAATGGCTTGTTTCCTTTGCCATCGTTACTTTTTTGCGTATCTTTCGTTCATTGTTCTTTATCTCTCCACATCATCGTGTATATATCTCTCGTTTCCCTTTATACCTAACCAGTCCGAAGAAGGGTCTCGACCCGAAACGTCACCCATTCCTTCTCTCCAGAGATACTGCCTGTCCCGCTGAGTTAATCCAGCTTTTTGTGTCTATCTTCGGCAGAATGCACTCGTCTCTGGACTGAGATGATCGTCTGAAAGTCACTCAGCTGATGAGATGGTGAAGGGGGAGGGGGAATGCGGTGAGTTGTATGGTTAACATAGGAAGTACCATCAGCATGTGCATGATGGGAAGTCACAATGGTTTCTTGTTTATTGACAGATTTGTGTGGTGACCCTGGCACGCACAGGGAAGGAAAAGAAAATACAAGTTGCAGCAGACGTCTTCTAATCATTCTTCTGATCTTTAGGAGCGGTTGATGTGGTAATGCTGCCTTAATTCTCGGTATTAGCTTTCGTGGGTCTAATAACGTGATATTGAAGAGAGGTGTTTTGAACAAATAAAAAGGCAAGGAATTCATGCTAAACATTTATTATTTCACAGGAACAGTGACGAATAAGCTGCAAAGGCTTGCGTGCGCTGTTTTTTTTTCAGTTTAGCTTAGCTTAGTTCAGTGATACAGCACGGAACTGGCTCTTTTCCCCACCGAGCTGGAAACAGTTCAGAGAAGATTTATGAGGATGTTGCCAGGACCAAAGGGTCTGAGCTCTAGAGAGAGGTTGAGTAGGCTGGGACTCTATTCCCTGGAGCGCAGGAGGATGAGCGGTGATCTTACAGTTTTGTATAAAATTATGAGAGGAAAAGATCCGGTAGACTCTTGCCCAGATGAGGTGAATCAAAGGCCAGAGGACCATAGGTTTAAAGTGACGGGGAAAAGATTTAATAAGAATCCGAGAGGTAGCTTTCTCACACAAACGGGTGGTGTGTATATGGAACAAGCTGCCAGAGGAGATAGTTGAGGCTGGGACTATCCCAATGTTTAAGAAACAGTTAGACAAGTACATGGATAGGACAGGTTTGGAGGGATATGGACCAAACGCGGGCAGGTGGTAGCTGGGACATGTTGGCCAGTGTGGACAAGTTGGGCTGAAGGGCCTGTTTCCATGCTGTATCACTCTTATGACTATAAGTCCCGCGCCGACCAGCGATCCTCACACACCAACACTCTCCTACACACACTAGGGACAATTTGTATTTACACCAAGCCAATTAACCTGCAAACCTGTACTTCTTTGGAAGGAGGACCCTGAGAAAACCCACGCAGATCACGGGGGGGAAAGTTCAAACTCCCACCAGACAGCACCCGTAGTCAGGTTCGAACCAGGGTTTCTGAGGCTATAAGGTAACAGCTCTACCGATACACCACTAGTACCGCACCCCCAGATCGAATCTTTCCCAGGGCAGCACCTTTAAGCACCCATTCACCAATGTTGTCCGAGTCGGAAATATTCTTTGTGTGACTTGAACCCACAAACTTCTAATTCCAAGAAAAGTCTCCAACTCACTGAGCCATGGCCAATTTCCCTTTATGGAGTGATGGAATCATAGAATGATACAGTGGAAACAGGCCCTTCGGCCCAACTTGCCCACACCGGCAAACATGTCCCAGCTACACTAGTCCCATCCGCCAGCATTTGGTCCATATCCCTCCAAACCTGTCCTATCCATGTGATTGTCTAACTGTTTCTTAAATGTTGGGATAGTCGTTGCCTCAACATTTGGACAGGCACATGGATAGAATACCTAGGTGACCAAGTGAAGTTTGAACCAACTATTGAAGAGGCTGAGAGAACGGAATGGCTGGGCTTGTATACTCTGGAGTTTAGAAGGATGAGAGGGATCTTATTGCAACATATAAGATTATTAAGGTTTTGGGCACGTTATAGACAGGAAACATGTTCCCGATGTTGGGGGAGTCCAGAACCAGGGGCCACAGTTTAAGAATAAGGGGTAGGCCATTTAGAACAGAGATGAGGAAACACTTTTTCACACAGAGAGTTGTGAGTGTGGAATTCTCTGCCTCAGAGGGCGGTGGACGCAGGTTCTCTGGATACTTTCAAGAGAGAGCTAGATAGGGCTCTTAAAGATAGTCGGAGTCAGGAGATATGGGGAGAAGGCAGGAACGGGGTACTGATTGGGGATGATCAGCCATGATCACATTGAATGGCGGTGCTGGCTCGAAGGGCCTATTGTCTATTGACTTCCTCAAGAATAGAATCATTGAAATGTTTGTGCGCGTGGTGCACAGGCAGGAAGTATGAACGCAAAGAATATAAAGTGTTATTTGTTTTCACCACTGCTGACTGATCATATCAGCGGTCTGCAAATAGAAACTAGGTGTAAAAGATCTGTCTTCTTACGCCCTTTGCGGTTGAGCTAACAACACCCTTGATGACTCCACCATTATTGAAGATAATGGGTAACTACCCGATAATGAGAAGGAATGGGTAACTAATATTGGGTAACTACCCGAAACGTCACCCATTCCTTCTCTCTTGAGATGCTGCCTGTCCCACTCAGTTACTCCAGCATTTTGTGTCTTTGGTAAAAAACAGCATTTTTCAGTTCCTTTTTATTCCAGCATACGTCGAGTTGTGTTTCTTGTTTGATCTGCATCCTTGGAAATTAAGTAATTTCTTTTGAGAAAGGGTACATAACTTCATATGAGCAGATATCTCTCGTTTCCCTGATCCCTGACCAGTCTGAAGAAGGGTCTCGACCCGAAACGTCGCCTATCTCCTTCGCTCCTTAGATGCTGCTGCACCCGCTGAGTTTCTCCAGCTTTTTGTGTAACCCTTCATATGAGCAGAGCTAGGCCATTCGGCCCATTGTCTACACTACCAATCATGACGGATCTACCTCTCCCTCCTAACCCCCTTTTTCCTGCTTTCTGCCCATAACCCCTGACACCCGAACTAATCAAGAATCTATCTATTTTTAAAGATATCCATTGAATTGGCCTCCACAGCCTTCGGAGGCAGTAAATTCCACAGATTCACCACCCTCTGACTAAAGTAATCCCTCTTCATCTCCTTCCTAAAGTAACGTCCTTTAATTCTGAGGCTATGACCTAGACTCTCCCATGAGTGGAAACATCCTGTCCACAACCACTCTCAGGCCTTTCACTATTCGAGTATATAGTTACAGAATTGCTTTAGCACAGAAAAGGGTAACTTGGCCCATTGACTTGCATGTTAGCGATGGAGGCAAGAACATTTAAGATGCATCTGCACAGATTCTTGAGTGAGGAAGGCACAGAAGGATATGGAATTATTCCAGGTAACACCACATTCTCTTAGTCTAGTTTAGTTTACAGAAACCACGTGGAAAACAGGCCCTTCGGTCAACCGAGTCCACGCCGACCAGCGATCCTCACATATCAACACTATCCAACCCACTCTAAACTCTTCGACTGCCAGTGTTCTCTGAGGCTCTCATCGCTGCCCCTGATATCTGTACTATTGAGGCGTCTCCCCTCCATCTCTGCACCGACCACCTCATTTCTTTATTCAATATTACTTGCTCTTCCATCCTGGATTTTGTTGCTCCTCTTAAAATGAAAAGGCCTAAACCTAAAGGCTGGCCGTGGCTCAATGACACCACCAGAGCCCTAAGAAGGGAGTGCAGAAAATCCGAACTGAAGTACAAATCTGATAAGCTTCAAATTTCCTTTGAACTTCTGAAAAACGATCTTCACAAATACCAGGAGGCAGTAAAATCTGCAAAATACTTTTCCGCCCTTATATCCTAAAACGCTCATAACTCCAAGGTCCTTTATAGTACCATCACCTCTATCATAAGTCCTGCTCCCAGCACCAGCTTAACTGGGTTCCCTGCTAATTGTGAGGAATTTACTACATTTTTCACCAGCAAAGTTAAGAACATCAGAACGAATATTTCCCCTCCCATCCGTGACCTGGCGGTCTCATTGGTCTGTTCTTCAAAATTAGTCTGTTTCCAACCGGTTACTCTACCCTCCCTTGTAAAACTGGTCACCACCATGAAACCTACTACCTGCCCCCTCGACGTTGTCCCCTCTGCCCTTCTGAAGGATGTCATTACAATAGCCGGTCCCAGCATCCTCGCCCATCTTAAACAGTTCTCTGGCCACTGGCACTGTTCCTACCTGCTTCAAGCACGCAATGGTCCAGCCTCTCCTGAAAAAAACCTAACCTCGACCCCACCTTGCCAAGCAACTACAGACCTGCCATTCCTTTCAAAAGTCCTCTGAAAAGGTAATTTTAAGACAACATGCCTGGATCTCTGCAGCTGTAATCCCGTCAGATTTGGTCTGAGTTAAATTTCATTTGCCATTCCTTGCCCACCATCCCTACTGAATGATGTAGACCCTTTTGTAAACTTAGGTATCTATTCTCACTATCCACCATACCAAGCAATTTTGGTGTAATCTGCATATTTACTAACATAGATTAACTACATTGCCATCAAAGCCGTTATTGTATATTAGAAAGAGCAAAGGACCCGGCACTGACCCCTGTAGCAAACCACCTGTCATTAGAATTAGCCATAGAGTCATAGAGTGATGCGGTGTTGAAACAGACCCTTCGGCCCAACCAACTTGCCCGCACCGGCCAACATGTCAAGAGTCAAGAGTGTTTTATTGTCATATATTCCAGATAGAACAATGAAATTCTTACATGCTACACTGGTCCCAGCTTGTAGTTCCAGCTACACTGGTCCCACCTGCCTGCGTTTGGTCCATATCCCTCCAAACCTGTCCTATCCATGTACGTGTTTAACTGTTTCTTAAACGTTGGGATAGCCCCAGCCTCAACTACCTCCTCTGGCAGCTCGTTCCATGCAGCCACCACGCTCTGTGTGAAAAGGTTTCCCCTCAGATTGCTATTAAATCTTTCCCCCTTCACCTTGAACCCATGTCCTCTGGTCCCCGGTTCCCCTACTCTGGGCAAGAGACTCTGTGCATCGACCCGATCTACTCCTCTCATGATGCTCTTTATTAACTGCACTGATTCCTTCCTTGCCCGCAATCACAGGATGCATACGTAAGAGGCAGGCAGAATCCGAGATCCTTGCAAAGCTTGGCTGACCTGCTTGTTACAGTGATGTTTATGCCTTCCACACTCTGACCTCAAAGTGTTTGATTACGCAACTGAAGTAAGCTGCTTTCTCGAACAAAACACAAAGTGCTGCCGTAACTCAGCGAGTCATTCGGCATCCCTGGAGAACAGACTACTGATAACTTAATACCTTTAAGTAATTTCAAGATTTTTATTTTTATTTGTTACTAGATTTCCCTGATCACTCCAGAGGAATTGAATAACAGGTGGAGCAGCGGTAGATTTGCTGCCTTACTGCACCAATGACCCGGGTTCAAGCCTGACTACAGGCGCTGTGTTTGCAGAGTATGCACATTCTCCCTGTGGCTTGCATGGGTTTTCTCCGGGTGCTCTGGTTTCCTTCCACACTCGTGGACTTTAGGAAGGCACAACATCCGAGGACGAACAAGCCACTGAAGATAAATGGGGATACTGGCCCCCGCCTTTGTGACGTGTGTGTGTGTGTGTGTGAGGGAAACGAGAGATATAGATAATGGCACAAATGAATGAAAGATATGCACCGATGATCAAGGAAAGGTGGAGCCCACAATGGTCAATTGTTGGCTGTGGGCTAGGTGGTAACAAGTCGCTTCCCTGAGTGCTTCCCTGAGTGCTTCCCGAGCACTTCCCCAGCGCTTCCCAAGTGTATCCCGAGCGCTTCCCGAGCGCTTCCCGAGCGCTTCCCGATCGCTTCCTCGAGCGCTTCCCCGAGTGCTTCCTGATGCTTCCCGAGCGCTTCCCGAGCGCTTCCGCGAGTGCTTCCCGAGCGCTTCCCGTGTGTTTCCAGAGCGCTTCCCCAAGCGCTTCCCGAGCGCTTCCTGATGCTTCCCGAGTGCTTCCCGAGTGCTTCCCGAGTGCTTCCCGAGTGCTTCCCGAGTGCTTTCCCGAGTGCGGCCCAGCTCTAATTGTACCGAATCCTGCCCAAAGCCGCCAGCATGGTCGCGCACCTTCTGTGAACACATTTAAGAAAGAACTGCAGATGGAAAAATCGAAGGTATACAAAAACGCTGGAGAAACTCAACGGGTGAGACATACAAGGATTGCAAGAGGCTGCCTCACCAGCATTTTTGTCTACCTTCCGTGAACACGTGATTTGATGCCTGCCATCCGGGGCGGGATGAGGGCTGGATCCATGTGTACACATGATAGATGTGGCCCGCCATCCACTCACAGACATGCGTCCCAGCCCCAATGCAGAACATGGTTGCCGACCCCAGGGCTAGATGCAAAGAAAAATGTCCTGATTTTGGGGGGGTCCAGAACCAGGGGTCACAGTTTAAGAATAAGGGGTAGACCATTTAGGACTGAGATGAGCAAAAACGTTTTCACCCAGAGAGTTGGGAATCTGTGGAATTCTCTGCCACTGAGGCCAAATCACTGGATGTTTTCAAGAGAGAGTTAGATCTAGCTCTTAGGGCTGAAGGAATCAAGGGAAATGGGGAGAAAGCAGGAACAGGGTACTGATTTTAGATGATCAGCCGTGATCATATTGAATGGCGGTGCTGGCTCGAAGGGCTGAATGGCCTACTCCTGCATCCATTTTTCTATGTTTCTATGTAACATCCTTGTGAAAAGTTAGTTTGGCAACCGGGAGATCGCGAGGCCAAGACAGACAGAGCAAAGTGCTAACGTTCAGGGAATTAATTAAAACAGGAGCTCATTTCAAACAGCAATGTTTGCAACAACTATTACAGAATTTCAAATGGAAATGTTACAGTGACTCAGAGAAAGCAAGGGTGTAGGCTGCAAACTGGCAGCTTGTGTCAACACTGGAATGATGTTTAATTTCCTTCCTACCTCCTCTTGTTTTTGCTGAGAAAGCTCTGATTTTAAGGAACTGCAATTCCAAAGAACATAAAAGCCAGCTGCAGATACCACTGCCTAAATAGTTTTCTCCCAACTCTGTCTAATAGGTCAGATTTCTACCATCAAACGTGACCCTATTTAGTTAATATTTGTACTGTCAATTTAGACAAGAGACAATAGACAATAGGTGCAGGAGTAGGCCTTCGAGCCAGCACCGCCATTCAATGTGATCATAGCTGATCATCCCCAATCAGTACCCCGTTCCTGCCTTCTCCCCATATCCCCTGACTCCGCTATCATTAAGAGCTCTATCTAACTCTCTCTTGAAAGCATCCAGAGAACCGGCATCCACCACCTTCTGAGGCAGAGAATTCCATAGACTCGCAACTCTCTGTGTGAAAAAGTTTTTCCTCATCTCCGTTCGAATGAAAAGGTTTTTCCTCATCTCCGTTAAGAGAAGATGCATTTATTTGTCACGTGTGCCAATTGGCACAGCAAAATTAAATCACCATACAGCCATACATTAAAAATAAAGAACACAACATGGAGTAGATAGAATTCAACATAAAACATCCCCCCACAGCAGGATCAAAATTTCCCACTGTGAGGGAAGGCACCAAAGTCAGTCTCTTCCTGATGTTCCCCACTGTTCCCCCGTGGTCGGGGCCGCCCCGATCCCTCCGCAGTCGCTGCTACGGGCAGCCCGATGTTCAGGCCCGCTCCCCGGGGTGATGTAAGTCCGACGTCGGGGCTGGGGGACGTCCCCAGCGGCCTGGACCCTGAGTCGGCCCCCTTCTACCGGAGTCCGCGGCTCCCAAAGTCCACTGGCCGCGCCGGGTGGAGATGCAACGCTGGAGTCCAGCGCCGCCCGCGTTGAGAGCTCTCTAAACCAAAGCTCCACGATGTTGGAGCAGCGGCCCAACGCTGCGGAGCTCCAAGCGGCGACCCAGGTAGTCATCGCCAGCTCTGCGGTGACTCCAGCGCCGCCGCTGTTGCAGCTCTGGTCCGGTCCCCGGTTCCCGGCAGGAAAGGCCGCTCTGATCCAGGAGGTAGGCCGCGAGGTGGGGGGGGGCGAGGACGCGACTCGGAGAAATAGTCACGTCCCCGCCAGGAAGCGACTGGAAGTTAGTTTCCCCCTTACCCTGCCCCCCTCCCCCACATAGAAAAGTTAAAGACTCCCCCAAAAACAAACTTTAAACTGACTAAAAAAAAATAAATGGAAAAACAAATGGGCTGCTGGCAGTCCAACATCCCTAGTGCATCTCCGCTACTAGATAGCAAGGAGTTCCCATCAATCTCCTCATTTAGTAACCACCACCACACATTATCTCATTTCAGATTGAAGATTCCTCGAGAACTACTTGAGGGCAAAGCTTGGCTTGATGTCCTTTAGAATCAAGTCAACAGTCTATCTTTCTCTCTCTCTTTCTCTCTCTCTCTCTCTCTCTCTTTCTCTCTCACATGGAATCAAAGCATGTTAGAGGTTTACAGCATTAAAACCCTTCAACTCAAATTGGCCATGCCGTCTAAATTGGCATTTGTGATGTTTTCAAGAGAGTTAGATATAACTCTTAGGGCTAGCAGAATCAAGGGATATGGGGAGAGTGCAGGACCAGGGTACTGATTTTGGATGATCAGCCATGATCATATTGGTTCGTCACAGCTGCCTGCGTTCTGCCCATATCCCTCTAATCCTGTCCTATCCACGTGCCTGTCCGACTGTTTATTCAACATTGCAATATTCCCTGTCTTAACTACCTCCTCTGGCAGCTCGTTCCATACACCCATCAACCTTTGTGTGAAAAAATTACCTCTCAGATTCCTATTAAATCTCCCCCCTTCACCTTAAACCTGAAGTACCTGCACTCTGGTTCTCAATTCCCATACTCTGGACAAGAAACTCTGTGCATCTATCCGATCAATTCCTCTCATGATTTTTATACACCTCTATAAGATCACCTGTCTGCGCAACCTCTCCATATAGCTCAGGCCCTCAAGTCCCGGCAACAGCCACGTAAATCTCCTCTGTACCCTTCCCAACTTGACAACATCTTTCCTATGGCATGGTGCCCAGAACTGAACACAATACTCCAAATGCAGCCACACCAATGTCTTATATAACTGCAACATGAACTCCCAACTTCTATACTCAATACTCTGATGAAGGCCAAGGTGCCAAAAGTCTTTTTGACCATCCTGTCTATCAGTGATGCCACTATGTACCTGCACTCGATCCTTCTGCTCTCCAACACTCCCAGGATGCCTACCCATTTACTGTGTGCTCATGAATAAATTGCCAAACGAGGCCCAATGCCTTAAGAACAAGAGGGGGGGGAAATGAATCAAGATAACGCAAAGAAATATTAAAGCAAAAATGCACGTTTTTTAAAAAACAATCTGTTTTCACTTTCGTTTGGGCTACAAACTGATGAGACCAGAACAAAAATAAAATAGAAATGTTGCAAACATCGCACTTTCCAAGAAGTAAAGAACATTTGGAAGTTTCCCATGCAATAAAACGCAAGTATGTGCCAACTCAAACAATATTGGCTATTCCTTACTCTTACAAGAATTCTAACCTTCTTGAAAACTTTCCATAACGACTTTACTCATCTGGAATTTTGGAAGGTTTCAGATGAGTTTTTGATTTACTGGAGATCGGCATTACTGGCAAGGCCAGGATTTATTACCCATCCTTTTTCTTGTGAGTGGCAATTGATCTTTTTGAACCATTTCAGTCCAGGCGTTGAAGATATTCCCACTGAGCTAATGGACAGGATTTAGACCAGGGGGGGCAATAACATGGAAATGCAGACACTCGCGGCACAGTGGCGTAGCGGTAGAGCTACTGTCTTCCAGCGCCAGAGATCCCGGTTCGATCCTGACGTGCCTGTATGTACGGAGTTTGCGGGTTCTCCCCGTGGCCTGCGCGGGTTTTCTCCGAGATCTTCGGTTTCCTCCCACACTCCAAAGACGTACGGGGTTTGCAGGTTAATTGGCTTGGTATAAATGTAAATTGCCCCTAATGTGTGTAGGACAGGGTAAATGTGCGGGGATCGCTGGTCGGAGTGGACTCGGTGGGATGAAGGGCCCGTTTCCGCGTTGTATCTCTAAACTAACCTAAACTAAACTAAAAATACTGAAGAGACTAAAAATCTGAATAAAAGTCAGAAAATATAGAAACGCTAACTATACAGGCAGAATCTATAAAGACTGAATTTGAGTTAACAGTGGGTGGAACGGTGGCGTAGCTGGTGCTGGCACCTCACAGTGCCAGACTCCCAGGTCTGTTCCCGACCTCCGGTGCTGTCTGTGTGGACTTTGCACGTTATCCGTGTGATGGTGTGCGGTTTCCTCCGGGTTTTCCGGTTTTCCACCCATATCTCGATGACATGCGTGTTTGTAGATCAATTGACCTCTGAATGTTGCCCCAGAGTGCAGGGAGTGGATGAGAAAGTGATATAACATAGACCTAGTTAGTGCGAAGGGTGATCGATGCTCAGCGTGGACCTGTGGATTACATGTTGTATCTTTCAATCGATTCATTCACATACTTAGAAACACAGAAACATAGGAAATAGACAATAGCCAATAGACAATAGGTGCAGGAGTAGGCCATATGGCCCTTCGAGCCAGCACCGCCATACAATGTGATCATGGCTGATCATTCCCAATCAGTACCCCGTTCCTGCCTTCTCCCCATATACCCTGACTCCGTTATTTTTAAGAGCCCTATCTAGCTCTCTCTTGAAAGCATCCAGAGAACCTGCCTCCACCGCCCTCTGACGTGTTTCCTTGTCTCCATTCTAAATGGCTTACGCCTTATTCTTAAACTGTGGCCCCTGGTTCTGGACTCCCCCAACATCGGGAACATGTTTCCTGCCTCTAGTGTGTCCAAGCCCTTAACAATTTTATATGTTTCAATGAGATCTCCTCTCATCCTTCTAAACTCCAGAGTGTACAAGCCCAGCTGCTCCATTCTCTCAGCATATGACAGTCCCGCCATCCCGGGAATTAACCTTGTAAACCTATGCTGCACTCCCTTAATAGCAAGAATGTCCTTCCTCAAATTAGGGGACCAAAACTGCACACAATACTCCAGGTAAATAGGTGCAGGAGTAGGCCATTCGGCCCTTTGAGCCAGCACTGCCTTTGAATATGATCATGGCTGATCATCCTAAATCAGTATCCCATTCCTGCTTTCTTAACAAAGTGGCAGAGAATTCCCAATTGCATATCAGACGAAATTAAGTCACTTTGCCAGATGAAAGAACAACTAGATCATAGATCAATGTCTTACTGTGGTTAGTTGCTGTGAAAACAGAGAGGATGAGAAGCAGTTTCTTCCCAGAGGCCATGAGGACTGTAAACTCCTGTCTCACCAGGGACTAACTAACTGGACCAATTTACCGTTGTGTGGTGTCTTTTTAAAATTGCTGTTTCTTCTTTTTTCTTTCTCCCACAAATATGTAATATGTGATTCTGTTCCAGTCTGTTTTGTAGTTTTTTGCGCAATCCACAAGCATTGCCACTTTTCATTTCACTGCAAATCTCGTATGCGTATGTGACGAATAAACTTGACTTGATTTGACTTGAATCAGGGGGGGAAGCCTTACAAGAAATGATAGGGATTGGCTCCATTGTTTCTTGATTCATACATGACATTTAGCTTTAAAGAAGGAACTGCAGATGCTGGAGAATCGAGGGTACACAAAAAGCTGGAGAAACTCAGCGGGTGCAGCAGCATCTAAGGAGCGAAGGAGATAGGCGACGTTTCGGGTCGAGACCCTTCTTCAGAAGCTTTGCCCAGCTCACTCCATAGCTCGACTGAGCACTTCAGAAATGACGAGACTCTAACTGGTTTTACAGTAAGCTTTGGCAAGTGAAAACGTGAATTGCCTTCACAAAGTGAATGTTCACAGCATCTCGTCAGCACAAATCACTTTGAAGTCTATGAAGTATGATTCGCTTTCTGTAACTTCTGAAAGGTTTACTCGATGTCTTAGTGAAGATAAATGAACTATCATACTGAAAGGCTATCTTCCTGTTCCTAACCCAAGCTAAATTTGCTTAAAAAAAAAAGAGACAGGTAGTGCTGGAGTAACTCAGCGGATCAGGCAGCATCTATTAGATAGATATTAGATAGATAATCGTTATTGTCATTATAACATGTGAACATGTACAACAAAATTAAAATGCCAACTAGTCAGTGCACCATTCACGCATTTCTAAAAGCTAACGATTGTAAGCATATACACACCACCATAAAATAAGCATAAACACACAACCATACATTCTTCTGTCGATTTCGCAATCCATTTGGTGTGTAGCGCACCTGCGCTCATTTGGTGGCTACATTAAGTGCAGTTATTGCTGTGGGGTAAAAACTGTTTTTTAGTCTGTTTGTCCTTGTCCTCATTGATCTGTACCGTCTGCCTGACGGCAACTGTTCAAACAGGGAGTGGCCGGGGTGGGAAATGTCCTTTATAATGTTCTGGGATTTCTTGAGACAGTGGGAACTGTGTAGGTCCTCCAAAGTGAGGAGAGGGCAGCCGACAATCTTCTGGGCGTTGTCAATGGCCCTCTGGAGCGCTCTCCTCTGGGCCGATGTGCAGCTGGTGTACCACACGCATACACAGTATGTTAGGATGCCCTCCATGGAGCACCGATAAAAGGACAGCAGGTGATGTTGTTCTACCTGAGCATCCTCAGGAAGTGCAGTCCCTGCTGGACCATTTTCAGCAGCGCAGAGGTGTTCACGCTCCATGTCAGGTCCTCCTCAATGTGGATTCCCAGGAAGCGGAAATCCGCCACCCTCTCCACTCTCTCTGGAGAACATAGGTTTCGAGTCGGGAACTGTTCTTCAGTCTGAAAAAGGTGCGGTATGACCCCTTGAGTTACTCCAGCACTTTGTGTCTCTTTTTTTTTTGTATACCAGCATCTGTAGTTCCTTGTTTCTGAATTTGCTAAATGGGTCAGTTCAAAAATCTGTTTCAAAATATCAGGTGCCAAAGGTGGGTGGGGGGGGGGGGGGGGGGGTGGGGGGGGGGGGGATTGGTTAGTTTAGTTGAGTTTATTATCATGTGTACCGAGGCACAGTGAAAAGCCTTTGTTGCGTGCTAACCAGACAAATGTTTGTGGCTGCACATTGGCAGAGTTGCTGCTGACCCGGGTTCGATCCTGAATACGGGTGCTGTCTGTACGGAGTTCGTCTGTTCTTCCGGTGACCGCGTGGGTTTTCTCCGGGTGCTCCGGTTTCCTCCCACACTCCAAAGAAGTACAGGTTTGTAGGTTAATTGGCTACGGTATAATTATAAATTGTCCCTAGTGTGTAGGATGGGTCTAGCATACGGGGTGATCGCAGGTCTCAGTGGGCCGTGGGGTCTGTTTCTGCGCTGTATCTCTAAAGTCTAAAGTAACGTCTACAGTCTAAATATAAATATAAAACTATCCTGCAATAAATTATTTAACACAGTTTTCCCTATTCTGCCCCAGGCCTTTCTCACCCCCATCTCTTCACATCCCCAATATAACGATCATCAAATCTTTCTTTGTGGTCTTGGGCTCTGTGTTATCCACATCTTCCATTCATAGAAACATAGAAACATACAAAATAGAATCAGGAGGAGGCCATTCGACCCTTCGAGCCAGCACCACCATTCATTGTGATCATGGCTGATCGCCCCCAATCAATAACCCGTGCCTGCCTTCTCCCCATTTCCCTTGATTCCACTAGCTCCTAGAGCTCTATCTAACTCGCTCTTAAATCCATCCAGTGATTTGGCCTCCACTGCCCTCTGTGGCAGGGAATTCCACAAATTCACAACTCTCTGGGTGAAAACGTTTTCTCTCACCTCAGTCTTAAATGACCCCTTTATTCTCAGACTGTGGCCCCTAGTTCTGGACTCGCCCAACTTTGGGAACATTTTTCCTGCATCTAGCTTGTCCAGTCCTTTTATAATTTTATATGTTTCTATAAGATAACCCCTCATCCTTCTAAACTCCAGTGAATACAAGTCTAGTATTTTCAATCTTTCCTCATATGACAGTCCCGCCATCCCAGGGATCAATCTCATGAACCTACGCTGCACTGCCTCAATCACAAGGATGTCCTTCCTTAAATTAGGAGACCAAAACTGTACACAATACTCCATATGTGGTCTCACCTGAGCCCCATACCACTGCAGAAGAATCTCTTTACTCCTATACTGAAATCCTCTTGTTATGAAGGCCAACATTCCATTAGCTTTGTTCACTGCCTGCTGTACCTGCACGCCAACTTTCAGTGACTGGTGTACAAGGACACCAGGTCTCACTGCACCTCCCTCTTACATAACCTAACTCCATTGAGATAATAATCTGCCCCCTTGTTTTTGCCACGAAAGCCGATAACCTCACATTTATCTATATTATACTGCATCTGCCATGCATCTGCCCACTCACTCAACCTGTCCAGGTCACCCTGCAACGTCCTAACATCCTCTTCACAGTTCACACTGCCACCCAGCTTTGTGTCATCCGCAAACTTGCTAGTGCTCCTAATTCCCTCTTCCAAATCCTTAATATATATGGTAAACAGTTGCGGCCCCAAAACCGAGCCTTGCGGCACTCCACTCGCCACTGCCTACCATCCTGAAAAGGACCCATTCACTCCTATCTTTGCTTCCTGTCTGCCAACCAATTTTCAATCCATGTCAACACCCTACCCCCAATAGCATGTGCTCTAATTTTAGTCACCAGTCTCCCGTGCAGGACTTTATCAAAGTTTTCTGAAAGTCTAGATTCACTACTGGCTCCCCTTCATCCATTTTACTTGTCACATTCATATGTCAAGAAATTACATGGTTTCCCCCATATATTTGACACTGCCATTCGTGAGCTGCTAAACTTCCACAGTTAACTCAAGCCCTTCCATCACTGTTGTCTATGATCTACCAGCTTAGTACATTCATCTTGTACTATGTTTACGTATTCTGCTGTGCTGCTGCAAGTTGGAATTTCATTGTTCTATCTGGGACATATAACAATAAAACACTCTTGATTCCTCCTCACATGAAGCTTACAGCCACCGACATACGATCGCTTCCATCTGTTTGATGCCTTCAGTTAAGATCTCTCTTTCTCATATTTAGATCCATCGCTCTCCTATATCTGTCTTACAAGCAATGTCGTAGAGTCATACAGTGAGAAAACAGGCCCTTCGGCTCAACTTGCCAACATGTCCCATCTACACTAGTCCCACCTGCCTGCCTTGGCCCATGTCCCTCCAAACCTGTCCTATCCATGCACCTGTCTAAATGCTTCTTAAATGTTGCAATAGTACCTGCCTCAACTACCTCCTCCGGCAGCTCGTCCCATACACACACCAAAAGTTACCCGTCAGGTTCCTATTAAATCTTCGGATCAATGGATCGTAAAAAATTTAAAATTATTAAAACTTTATAAAGAAAATATCAAGTTAATTCAAAATGCAAAAAGGTTTAAAAACAAAAAATACTTGAAATATCTTGAAATAGTTAAAGAGGTAACTACGGTATAGATGGGTTTAGAGGTCCCCTTTTACCTCTTAAAATGCAGTACTACCATCCTTGCTGAAGTCAACAGGAGTTTTCTAGAGGGAGTTAGATTTAACTGTTAGGCCTAACGGAATCAAGGGGTATGGGGAGTGGGGTACTGATTCGCGATGATCAGCCATGATCATATTGGCTCGAAGAGCCAAATGGCCCTCCTGCACCTATTTTCGATGTCTTCTATGTTTCTAACGGTGTCTTGTTCTTGAGTTGGGCCTGTGATTCACCGCAGATTCATTCTCATCAAGATTGAGATTTTCGACTGAGATTACTACTGTCATTTCTTGGAAAGTTAAATGATGACTTATTTCCTTTTGCATGCCAGGATTGTTCTGAGGCACACTTCCAACTCCAGTTCCAATTAAAAGGCTGGAGGGACCATTCGACATACTTCTATTTTTTTTTGTCCATCTTATGATAAATGGAAAGAAAATAGATATTCGTAACACTGAATCTGTAGGAGATGTTTAGTTTATTAGTTTAGTTTGCAACAAAATCATAGAAGCTAACTTTCAGGATTGGGTGAGGGATGGTCAAGAATTTTTCACACGTTTTTCTATCTTTTATTATCTATTCTCTCTTTTTCTTTTTCATTATTTAAAAAAAAAAAAATAAGAAGCTGTACATAAAATGTAATATGTCAATATATATTAGGCACCTTGGTGCCATATTCCTGTACTAACTTCTAATAAAATAAAAATAATAACATTTAAAAAAATTAGTTTAGATTTTAGTTTAGCGGAAACAGGCCCTTCAGGCCAACGGGTCCGTGCCGACCAGCGATCCCCGCTCATTAACACACACACCAGGGACAATTTACATGTATACCAAGTCAATTAACCTACAAACCTGTAATGGGGGGAAACCGAAGATCTCCGAAGAATACGGGAGAACGTAGAAACTCCATACAGACAGCACCCATAGTCGGGATCGAACCAGGGTCTCTGGCACTCTGAGGCAGCAGTTCTACCACTGCCCGGGGTCATCCCCTCCAATCTCCCAGTCAGTCTCCCCCTGAAATTCCTTCACCAGATGTGGACCACCACAGGCAATGCCCATCCCTGACGGGGGAGGGGGAGGGAGTGGGAGGGGAGAGAAGAGAGAGCAGCCACAAGTATCACCGGCAGGGGAGAAGAAGAAGGAAGGGAAGCAGAGGGGAGCGAACGGAAGGGAGGGCGAGGGGAGCGGAGGGGAGAATGGGGGGAGCGGATTCTGATGCAGAGTTCATAATCATAGTCATAAACATATTTTATTAGTAGGTTTTTGATTTTTGAAATGTGATTTGCCATACAGTCATACCAATAAAAAGCAACAGAACACACACAATACTTTTAACCTGAAACATCCACCACAGTGACTCCTCTGATTTTCTGATGAATGGAAAGTAAATAGATATTCAAAACGCTAAATCTACGGGCAATGTGGAACTCACTCTGATCAGAACTGGCATTACAGAGAGATATAGACACAAGGAACTGCAGATGCTGGTTTACAAAAAATGATACATAGTGCTGGCATAACTCAGCGGTCAGGCAGCATCTCTGGAGAACATGGACAAGTGATGTTTTGGGTCAGGGCCATTATCCAGACTGTCTTTAGAATGTGGAAGGAAACCAGAGGAAACCCGTGCGAGTTTCATAGGGAGAACGTGCTGAAGAAGGGTTCCGACCCCAAATGTCATCAATCCTTGTTCCCCAGAGATGCTGCATGACCCGCACAGTCGCTCCAGCGATTTGCCTCTATTTTTTTTACATTAACGAAACATAGAAAAATAGAAAATAGGTGCAGGAGTAGGCCATTTGGCCCTTCGAGCCAGCACCGCCATTCAATATAAACCTGGCTGATCATCCAAAATCATCCCGTTCCTGCTTTCCTAACATATCCCTTGATTCCGTTAGCCCTAAAAGCTAAATCTAACTCTCTAAGAAAACTCAGACTTAATTCTAAGCCACTGATTTCTCAATAAGTCAAAACAGTTAGAGTAGTAATGATCAAGTTACAGGTACGGTTGAAGTTCAATTTAGTTAATTCTCACGTGTACCGAGGTACCCTGAAAAGCTCTAGTTGCCTACTAACCAGTCAGCGGAAAGACAATACATGATTAAAAACAAGCCGTTCACAGTAGAGATACATGATGAAAGGAATAACGTGAATAACGTTTAGGGCGAGACACCGTCCAGTAAAGTCTGATCAAAGATAAATCGAGGGTCTCGAATGGAGTAGACAATAGCACAGGACTGCTCTCCAATTTGTGAAAGGATGGTTCATTGGCCTGATAACAGCTGGGAAGAAACAGCTATCTTCAGTTTACACCAGCACCTGCAGTTCCTTCGTACACAGTATAACTTCGATATCAGGCTACAAAGCTTGGCACCTTGTGCAGATTGTTGGAGAATAGTTGGGTGTTCCTCAGCTAGTCATTCAGAAAAAGTTAGTCATGTTCTTACTTTGCTCTCTGCCCTGCTTTTCTCAACTTAATCACAGGTATGGCTAGTCTGGGTGAAGAAGAGTCGCTACCTGAAACGTCACTCATTCCTTCTCTCCAGAGATGCTGCCTGTCCCTTTGAGTTATTCCAGCATTTTGTGTCTAATTATGGCCAGTCAGTTTCAAAATAGTCCTTGCCTTTCTTTTCGAAATTATGAAGATTGGTTAAGATTGTCAATAAGCACAACAGATGTTATTAGGCATCTACCACAACTAGAGAGCAGTCCTGAACTACCATCTACCTCATTGGTGACCTTCGGACTATCTTTGATCGGACTTTACTAGCTTTACCTTGCAATAACCGTTATTCCCGTACCATGAATCCCAACACTGTAAGTGGCTCGATTGTAATCACGTACCACCTTTCTGCTGACTGGTTAGCACACAACCAAAGCTTTTCACTGTACCTCGGTACACGTGCCTATAAACTAAACTGGGAACCGAGAACAGTTTAACAAAAATCGAACAAGAGGAGAAAAAAAAAAAAATTCATTGACTATTGTGGTAGATTGGCCACAAAGAAATACGGTTAAAATCAAGTTAAAACAATGCAGAAATTCAGCTACAAACCAAACATTTGTTACTTAAAAACACATGCTTCTGTCCATTGAGTTATAATATCCAGTGAAAATCTTACTTATACGGTGGGGAGGTTGAAGCGTATTGTGTTGGTTGTGGGAATCTTAACATCCTTTTCCTTCATTCCCAAGGCTGTCTCCAAGAACAAGTCAGGTGCAATTGTCCGGGGGCGGGGGACAGTTTGTTCTGTCTCCTAGTTCGTTCTTCTGCTTGTGCCGCTGAGACGGCAGCTTATGTATTGGAAAGTCCCTTCCCGCCCCCTCACTCTCTCTCTCTCTCTCTCTCTCTCTCTGCTGTCTTGGTCACTGCTCTAATGAGCAACTAAACTTCCTGTTCATCTGATTTGCTGCCAAGGTCTACGCAGGCAGTGAGGCAGCACGAGTGGAATGTGTAGGAAGGAACTTCAGATGCTGGTATAAAACCGAAGATAGACACAAAAAAGCTGGAGTGACTCAGCGGGACAGGCAGCATCTCTGGAGAGAAGGAATGGGTGATGTTTCGGGTCGAGACTGTCTTTCGAACGTGGAAGTAAGCCGGAGCTCCCACAGGAAACCCACAAAACCTTAGGGAGTGTGCAGGGATGCTGTCCTTTAGGTGTGGTCTCAGCCCAAGCCAATTATCTGCCCTGGATAGACACAAACTGCTGGAGTAAATGGGCTGTCCCACTTTCACGACCTAATTCACAACCTTTTTTACTCGTGGATATTTTCCATCATGCTAGAAAAAACGCCCCGACCTACTTGATGCCACGAGTACCTACGACTCGCATCATGACCTCCAATGACCTACCTACGACCTGCTGCTACTTGCTACGACGACTATGCTACGAGTTTGAGTCAGGGGCAAACTCAGCAGAGGTCGTGAATTAGGTCGTGAAAATGTGACACGCCCTTAACTCAGCGGCTCACAGTGAAATGGTTTGCATACCCAAGGTATGCAAAGAGTCACCATATAAAGGGTGCCTAGAAAGTTACAAAACATTCCATTTTAACACAAAATATTTTTAACATGTTCCATTTGTGGCGCCACTTAGTTCTGGGGGGTCTCCCCACACCGGGTCCTGGGGGGTCTCCCCACACCAGACAAAAATGCTGGAGAAACAGCAGGACAGGCAGCATCTGGAGAGAAGGGATGGGTGACGTTTCGGGTCAAGACCCTTCTTCAGACTGATGTGGGGGAGGGAAAGGAAGAGGCGGAGACAGTAGGCTGTGGTAGAGCTGGGAAGGGGAGGGGAAGGAGGGAGAAAGCAAGGACCACCTGAAAATGGAGAAGTCAATGTTCGTACCGCTGGAGTGTAAACTACCCAGGCGGAATATGAGGTGCTCCTCCAATTTGCGGTGGGACTAGCTCTGGCCATGGAGGAGGTTTGGATTTGGAATGGGAGGAGGAGTTGAAGTGCTGAGCCACCGGGAGATCAGGTTGGTTATTGCGAATTGAGTGGTGGTGTTGGGCGAAGTGATCGCCAAGCCTGCGCTTGGTCTCACTGGTGTAGAGAAGTTGACGCCTGCTTTGTTCTCCCTTCTTTGTTCTCCCTCTCATTGGTCCCCCCATGCCAGGTTCTCTTCTGTTCTCCCTTCATTCATTCATTCATTCATTCATTCATTCATTCATTCATTCATTCATTCATTCTTTCCTTCCTTCATTCATTCATTCATTTAGTTCCACTTGCCTGCGTTTGGCCCATATCCATCTAAACCTGTCCAAGTACCTGTCTAAATGTTTCTTACATATTGCAATAGTACCTGCCTCTACTATCACCTCTGGAAGATTGTTCCATACACCTATCACGCTTTGCGTAACAAACGTTACCCCACAAGTTCCTATTAAATCTATCTCCCCTCACCTTAAACCTGCGTCCTCTGGTGCCCGATTCCCCTATTCTTCTTCACATTATTTTTCTTTCTTTCTTCTTTATTGATCCAAGCACATCTTCTTCTCTTTCTTTTTCACCTCTTCCCTGGGAACAGGACACTTTCCGGGGTGGAAGGTTGCAACCTCCACGTGGTCCGCCCTGTTTCGACTAATGCAATCAACTCGACGTGCACAAACGGAAGATCAAATAGAACAAGTTGTCCAACGCCGCACGAAAGAAGAAGAAGGATACTTTCTCACCATTTCCCGGGGGGGGGGTAGGTGTACCTGTGCACTTTGGACAATGCAATCACGTATTGTAATTGTAATCAATGGGCGGCACGGTGGCGCAGCGGTAGAGTTGCTGCCTTACAGCGCTCACAGCCAAGAGGAAACCTCATGCCCCGACCTCAATTATATTTTTTACAGACTGCAGCATACTCAGCACTTTCTCAACACCCAACGTCTTTCATTTCTTTACCCTGTCAAGGGAGTGAGGAAGCAAAAGGGTTTTATTGTCGTCATGTCCCCAAAACTGAATAATAAAATTCCTACGTGCTGCAGCACAACACATATCGAAGAGTAATACTCTGTAAGCACCAGAATAAATAACAGAAAAAGAGGTTATGGAGTCTTACAGCGTGTAAACAGGCCCTTTGTCCCAACTTGCCCACATCAGCCAACCTGCCCCATCTACGATAGTCCCACCAACCTGCATTTGCCCCATCTCCCTCTAAACATATATATAAATATATGTGTGTGTGTGTATATATTACTATATATATATACTAATAATATAATATTGACTGGCCTTGAGGGAGACACCAGGAATATTGCCCAAACTGAAATCATATTGCCCGAGTCGAAGACGAGGGCAATATGATTTCAGTGCGGGCAATATTCCTGGTGTCTCCCGAAAGAAGCCAGTCAATATTATAATTATTACCTATCCCCACGTAAATTGAAATAATTCCGTCGTCGTCAAGAGACGCGAATCTCGCACTGCTGGAGGCTGCCATGTTTGTTTAGATGCCGTGACCTGATTCTTCGCGGTGAACTTTGGCCGGGTTCGTGTCCCGGATGTACGCCGGATGTAATATTTCATCTTTGTGATTGAAATTATGTTTCTGCAAATACACAAGAACTTACAAATAGAAAGATAGAAATTCTAGATGAATGCTTAAATAAACACCCAAATACAGATAAAATGATTTCATTTATATACAATATTTTATTGGAAAATGATGTTCCATCAACAGAAATATATAGACAGTCCTGGGAAAAAGAACTAGGTCAAATTATAAGGCCAGAACTATGGGATGAAAGTTTACAACATATACATCACTGTTCATTAAATGCTAAACATTCCCTTATACAATTTAAAATACTACATAGATTACTTTATTCCAAAGCTAAATTACATAACATCTTTCCAAAAGTATCCCCTATATGTGATAAATGTCAACATTTAGAAGCAAATTTATCACATTCATTTACTAACTGTATAAAAATTACAAAATTTTGGATAGAAATATTTAAGATAATTTCGAATGTTGTCAATATAATTCTGACTCCTGATCCAAAGTTAATAATACTTGAATACTAGAAACAGACCAACTAGTAACAATGAATCAAATAATTTTTATTGACTATGGTTTAATAATTGGGAAAAAACTAATATTAAAATTTTGGAAAGGCCCTACATCCCCAACAATCAAAATGTGGAACACAGAAATGTCGGAGACACTTCATCTGGAGAGATTGAGGCTTGTCCTAATGGACAGGTTAGATCTCTTCAGAGAGATTTGGTCTCCATTTATTAAATATTTACAGGGTCATAATGGCTCGGCACGAGGGCTTGACTGAGACCTGAATATTAGAATGGATGAAGAAACATATATAATAAATCATGACTATATCTCCAGGGACGGATTAATGATTAATACTCCATTCACCATCATACTTCTTACACCCTTTTTCTCTATCTTTTCCTACCTTTAAAAAAAATTTAGAAAAATGTATAGAAACATATAATCTTAAATTGTTAATACTAATAAGAATATAAACAGTACTAATCTCATGAAGGTATTATCAATATCATGTATTTTCAAATATATAAAATATATAGTTAATTTTTAAAATCAATGATAATACAAATATTATTAATAGTATGAATATATCTTTAATATCATGAAGGTATTATTAGTATTATGTATTTTCAAGTGCATAAAATATATTGTCTTAAATTTTAAAATTAACGATAATACAAATATTACTAACAGTATGAATTTATCATTAATATTATGTATTTTCAATTATATAAAATATTTAGTCTTAAATTTTTAAATCAATGATAATACAAATATTATTAAGAGTATGAATATATCATTAATATCATGTATTTTCAGCAATGCAAAATAATGTACTTTGTTTCTATAATAAAAATACTTAACAAAAAATATTTCATCTTTGTGATTGACCGCAGTTTTTCTACGTAAAGTCAATGGCGAAACCCGGAAGAAGAAAAATACCAAGTAATATTGCCCGCAGGAAACTGCGCGTTTTTTGACCAATCAAAATACCAACTAATATTGCCCAGTAAAACTCCCTTGTATAGGTAATAATATACTATATATATATATATATATATATATATATATATATATATATATATATATATATATATATATATATATATATATATATATATATATATATATTTATATATATATATATATATTTATATGTGTGTGTGTGTGTGTGTGTGTGTGTGTGCGTGTGTATTACTATGTATCTACTAATATATTGTATATATATATGTAGAAAAATAATATATTGGTATATATTAATATAATATTGACTGGCCTTGAGGGAGACACCAGGAATATTGCCCAAACTGAAATCATATTGCCCGAGTCGAAGACGAGGGCAATATGATTTCAGTGCGGGCAATATTCCTGGTGTCTCCCGAAAGAAGGCAGTCAATATTATAATTATTACCTATCCCCACGTAAATTAAAATAATTCCGTCGTCGTCAAGCGACGCGAATCTCGCACTGCTGGAGGCTGCCATGTTTGTTTAGATGCCGTGACCTGATTCTTCGCGATTGGCCGCCGCTCCCCTTTAGCAACAGGCGCTGATTGGCCTCCCCGTGTGAGATTCCTCTGATTGGCCGCCGCTCGCTTAGCAACAGGCGCTGATTGGCCTCCCCGTGAAGCTGGATAAATCCTCTGATTGGCCGCCGCTCCTCTTTAGCAAAAGTCAATGGCGAAACCCGGAAGAAGAAAAATATCAAGTAATATTGCCCGCCGGAAACTGCGCGTTTTTGGACCTGTCAAAATACCAACTAATATTGCCCGGTAAAACCACCTCGTATCGGTAATAAATAGTAATATACACATGCGCAGGATGTGGGAGGGTTGCCAGGCCCGGTGCCATTTTTAGATCGCCATTTTGATCTAATACTTCCGTGTGTACTTGACTGGCGTCACAACGAGGACCCGACGGGCCCATGGGCCATCTTGTTACAATTAAAAGTCCGATGGTTGTCGGGAAGAAGCTGTTCCTGAACCTGGATGTCACATTTTCCAGGCCCCTGTAGCCACTTCCCGATGGCAGGTGTGAAATGAGAGCTAGGCCAGGGTGACTGTAGTCTGCTTGATGCTGGTGGCTTCCCTTTTTTGAGGCAGTGAGCATATGTTCGGAAAAGCATGACCTTTTAGCCCAAAGGCAATCTCCATTCCCTCAACAGCGACAGCAATTGAATGAAAGGGAAGGGTCTCGAACCGAAACGTCACCTAATCCTTTTCGCCAGAGTTGCTGCCTGACCCGCTGAGTAACTACAGCATTTTGTGTCCATCTTTTTTCTGAAAGAGATTCTTGGTGTCATATTTGAAACTGAGTTGAGTTTGAAACTTTATATCTGTTTACTTCCACAATTTCACTTGATTCATCTGATCTACTACTCAACCATAGTTTATTATCCCAGTATTCATCATTCATTCATATTCTTATCTTGCTGATTTACATTGGCACCGATACGTTTTCAAGGGAGAGTTATATTTAGCTCTTGGGGGCTCAAGAAATCAATGGATATGGGAAAAAACAGGAACGGGCACTGATTTTAGATGATCATCCATGATCATATTGAATGGCGGTGTTGGCTCAAAGGGCCGAATGGCCTATGCCTACACCTATTTTTCTATGTTTCTATGTTTTACTTAAGTTTTCATCCCTAGGCTATTTTCTCATAGTATGTCATGTTGTCACTTGCGGCGGAGCACCAAGGCAAATTCCTTGTATGTGAATACTTGGCCAATAAACTCATTCATTCATTCATTCATTCATTCATTCATTCAAATGGAGTGCCTCATCTTGCTCCTTCACTGTAATTTCCTTTAGGTCTATGCTTTTAGTTTTTTTGTTTTTTAGTTTTAGAGATACAGCGCAGAAGCAGGCCCTTTGGCCCACCGAATCCGCACCAACAAGCGATCCCCGCACATTAACACTACCCTACACACACTAGGGACAAGTTTACATTTTACAATTATACCAAGCCAATTAATCTACAAACATATACGTCCTTAGAGTGTGGGGGGAAACCAAAGATCTCTGAGAAAACCCGTGCAGGTCACAGGAGAATGTACAAACTCTGTACAGGCAAGCATCCATCGTCTGGATCGAACCCGGGTCTCTGGCGCTGTAAGGAAGTAGCTCTTGCTGCCATGTCTCAAATCTGTGTTTCTCTAATTATTGGAAAAACATAATCTCTAGGTGTAATTGGTTCGCTTTCAGCATCCGTACATTCAGGTATTAGTTTTCCAGTCTCCATAAAACTACCCCCCTCTCTAGGTCTGTTTTTGCCCATCTCTAAATCTGTAAACCAGCATTTACAGTTCCTTGTTTCTACGAATAGGAAACAGGAGTTTAACATGTACCCATTATGACTGCTCAATCAAACTGCACCACCTTTTAACTTCAGAGAGCGTCCCAGTACCATATCTCACAGCTCCAGTGACCTGGGTACAATTCTAGGCCTGTGTGCAGTTTGCATGGTCTACCTGTAACCATGTGGATTTTTTCTGGGTACTCATGAATTCATAGAGTCATAGAGCATGGAATCTTGCCCACATTGACCAACATGTCCCATCTACACTAATCCCACCTGCCTGCATTTGGCCCATATCTCTCTAAACCTATCCTAACCATGTACCTGCCTAATTGTTTCTTAAACATTGCCTCAACTGGCAGCTAGTCCATACACCCACCACCGTTTGTGTGAAAAAGTTACCCCCCAGATTCCTATTAAATCATTCTCCCTTCACCTTAAACCTATGTCCTCTAGATCTCCATTCCCTTACTCTGGGCAAGAGAGTCTGTGTGTCTACCCGATCTATTCCTCTCATGATTTTATACTCCTTCAATTCTAAGTTGTGAAATTTAGTTTGTTTGTTTTGAGCTGAAGGAAAGATTTGCTGCTTTGATAAAAGACAATATCTTTCTTTAGACTTTAGAGATACAGCTTGGAAACAGGCCCTTCGGCCCATCAAGTCCATGCCGCCCAGCACTATCCTATGCACTAGGGACAATTTACAATTTTCGGAAGCCAATTAACCAATAAACCTGTACTTCTTCTGGGGTACACAAAAGGCTGGAGAAACTCAGCGGGTGCAGCAGCATCTAAGGAGCGAAGGAGATAGGCGACGTTTCGTGTCGAGACCCTTCTTCAGACTGGTCAGGGATCAGGGAAACGAGAGATATAGACGGTGATGTGGAGAGATAAAGAACAATGAATGAAAGATATGCAAAAAAGTATCAATGATAAAGGGAACAAGCCATTGTAAGCTGTTTGTGGTGTGAAAATGAGAAGCTGGTGCGACTAGGGTGGGGGAGGAAGATAGAGAGAGAGGGAATGCCAGGGCCCGAGGGCTGAGGGAGAGGTGGGAAGGGGAGGAGACAGCAAGGGTTAACAGAATTGAGAAAATTCAATGTTCAAGCCCAGAGGATGCAGACTCCCCAAGCGGAATATGAGGTGCTGTTCCTCCAACTTGCAGTGTTGCTCACTCTGGCCGTGGAGGAGGCCCAGGACCGAGAGGTCGGATACGGAATGGGAGGGGGAGTTGAAGTGCTGAGCCACCGGGAGGTCGGGTTGGTTAATGCGGACCGAGCGGAGGTGTTCGGCGAAACGATCGCCAAGCCTCCGCTTGGTCTCACCGATATAGATCATCTGGCATCTGGAGCAGCGGATGCCAGATCTCGCCACATCTTCCCATCTCCCCCCCTGTCTGCCTTCCGCAAAGACCGCTCCCTCCGCAACTCCCTTGTCAATTCTTCCCTTCCCTCCCGCTCTACCCCTTCCCCGGGCACTTTCCCTTGCAACACTTGTCCCTTCACCTCCCCACTCCACTCCCTTCCGGGACCCAAGCAGTCCTTCCAGGTCCGACAGAGGTTCACCTGCACCTCCTCCAACCTCATCTACTGCATCCGCTGGTCCGGATGCCCGATGCCAGATTCTCCAGCATCTGCAGTTCCTCCTTTAACACTGTACTTCTTCTGAATGTCCAGGTTCAGGAACAGCTTCCTCCCCACAGCCATCAGACTATTAAACACAACTTCAAACAAACTATGAACTATAACAACCTATTGCACTTTATTGGTTTACTAATGTGTGTGTATATATATATATATATATATATATATATATATATATATATATATGGTATGAATTTCATTGTCCTATCTGGGACACATGACAATAAACTCTCTTGACTTGACTTGACTTGATGTGGGAGGAAACCGGTACACCTGAACAAAAACCCATGTAGGTCACAGCGAGAATGTAACAAACTCCATACAGACAAAGCCCCCTTAGTCAGGATCGAACCTGTGTCTCTGTACCGCCACATCTCCACCGCTGCGCCACCATACCGCCGATTAAATTTATTTCATTTGTTTTAGAGCAGAAGGAATGATTCATTGCTTCAATAAAAGCTAATATCTTTCTTATTCAGCCCTCAATAACTGGCTAAAGTTCCAGTCCTTTGCTTAAATGTCGCTACCTCAATTATTTTCCAACCAGCTGTAGAATTTCATGTCGTGTGACAAATGATTCACTTAAAAGGAGAAACATCTCTCGCTTGGATATTTTTAGCTGCTGTAAAAATAAGTTTCTGCACCAGCTTCCGAAAAGAAGGTCTAATACTGGAATGCAATCATCCTTGTCGTAATCATCATCATCATCAAATGCCGTTTCTTTGAAAGAAGTTTTCAAGTAATTCCAATGATTGATTAATTATTGAATATTAATTGTTTTTTCTGTAGCCACCTCTATGCAGAAGCCTAATCATCTTTTGAGTTGAAGAGTGTTAAAAGACATAATTCAAGGCACACCAATTACTAATGATTTCTGAAACAATGTCAAATTGTAATCAGATTGGATCATCAATACTGACCAGGAGCTTCTTAGTTTGGTTTTGTTTAGTTTTGTTTAAGGACACAGCGCGGAAACAGGCTGTTCGTCCCACTGAGTCCGCGCCGACCGGCGATCCCCACACACTAACGCTATCCTGCACACACTAGGGACAATTTACGATCATTCCAAGCCAACTAACCTACAAACCTGTGCGTCTTTGGAGTGTGCGAGGAAACCGGAGATCTCGGAGAAAACCCGCGCAGGTCACGGGGAGAACGTACAAACGCTGTACAGACAGCACCTGTAGTCAGTATCGAACCAGGGTCTCTGCTACTGTAAGGCAGCAACTCTACTGCTGTGCCAACCTGCCCCCCTAGTCAGTTTAGTTTATTATTGACACGTACCAAGGTACAGTGAAAAGCTCTGAAGAAGGGTCTCGACCCGAAACGTCGCCTATCTCCTTCGCTCCTTAGATGCTGCTGCACCCGCTGAGTTTCTCCAGCTTTTTGTGTACCCTCGATTCTCCAGCATCTGCAGTTCCTTCTTTAACAATACAGTGAAAAGCTTTTGTTTGCATGCTATCCAGGCAAGGAAAAGACTACCTATGAATAAATCAGCCATCCACAGATAAAGGATAAAGGGTATAACATTTAGTGCAAGATATAATATTGAAATCCGATAAAGTTACGTTAAAGATAGTACAAAGGTCTCCAATGCGGTAGATGTGTGGTCAGGACTGCTCTCGAACTGATGAGAGGACCGTTCAGTTGCCTGATAATTCAGGCTCAGCTCAGGAATGATTCAGGTATAAAATTAAATGCACCATAACCCAACTTGACCCAGCTAATCTGATCTCAGGTACAAAGACTTGAGTTTGTATCTAGCCAACAATGGCCAACAATGGACCTACCAGGCACGACCCATTCCTGAGGTCATTTGTGGCTTGGCTGATTGGAGCTGGTCTTTTCTCACCTCCAGCGCTTCACCTCCCACGCCCCCACCCACCCCCTACTTTCAGTGGAAAGTAGTGATTTAATAGGAATCTGGGGGTAACCCAAAACATCGCCCATTAATTTTCTCCAGAGATGCTGGCTGACTCATTGAGTTACTCCAGCACTTTGTGGCTATACTTAATATAAACCAACATCTGCAGTTCTTTGTTTCTCCAAGAACAGAAGGTACTTGTGATACTGCTCTTAGAGTCTTAAGGGGTTGGACAGGCTAGATGCAGGAAGATTGTTCCCGATGTTGGGGAAGTCCAGGACAAGGGGTCACAGTTTAAGGATAAGGGGGAAGTCTCTTAGGACCGAGATGAGAAAATCGTTTTTCACACAGAGAGTGGTGAATCTGTGGAATTCTCTGCCACAGAAGGTAGTTGAGGCCAGTTCGTTGGCCATATTTAAGAGGGAGTTGGTTGTGGCACTTGTGGCTGAAGGGATCAGGGGGTATGGAGAGAAGGCAGGTACAGGATACTGAGTTGGATGATCAGCCATGATCATATTGAATGGCGGTGCAGGCTCGAAGGGCCGAATGGCCTGCTCCTGCACCTAATTTCTATGTTTCTATGTTTCTATAATCATAGAGCGTGGAAACAGGCCCTTCAGCCCAACTTGGTCACGCCGACCAACGTCCCATCTGTCTGTGTTTGGCCCATATCCCTCAAAACCTGTCCTATCTATGTACCTCTCTAAATGTTTCTAAAACATTGCAATAGTCCTTGTCCCAACTACTTCCACTAGCAGCTCGTTCCATGCCCCCACCACCCTTTATCAGAATCAGAATCAGAATCAGAATCACACTTTATTCACCAAGTATGTTTTGCAACCTGTGTGGAATTTCATTGGCCATGTCAGTCATACAATTAAAAGTAACAGATCACTTCAAAAACACATTTTAACATGAACATCCACCACAGTGACTCCTACACATTCCTCACTGTGATGGAAGGCGAAATAAAGTTCAAGTCCTTCCCTTAGTTCTTCCTCGGTCGGGGGCCTCGAGCCCTCCGTTGACGGGATGATCTTGACTCCTGTAGCCGGCGGTGTTCGGGCCCTCCACGTCGAGGCGATCAGCTTCATCATCAAGGGGATGTCAGCTCCCCCGCGCCGTGCAATCGAACCTCGCGTCGGGGCTGGTCGAACCTTCTGCGACGTTGGAGCTCCCGACTCGGCCTCACCCGAGACTGCGCGCCCTTGATGTTAAAGTCCGCGGTGGTAGCGATCCCAGGCAAGGATGTTAAGTCCACGCCCCGCGGTGGGGCTCACGACAGTCCGAGGAGGCATCCAGCTACATCGATGGTAGGCCGCAGAGGCCGGAAAATGTGATCCGAAAATTGATCACATCTCCGGGAAGATAAGAACCTGAAAAAATGTTTCCCCGATCCCCTCCCCCCACATAAAAGAAACCGAAGAACATTAAAAACAAAACTTTTAACAAACCAAAAAATAACAAAAAGAATGAAAAAACGCCGGCAGGGCAGCCACCTCCCCAGCGCCCCTGGTGGCCTTTATGTGAAAAGGTTGCCCGTCAGGTTCCTATTAAATCTTTCCCCCTTCATATTAAACCTGTATCCCCTACTCTGGGCAAGAGACTCTGCGCATCTACCCAATCTATTCCTCTCATGATTTGATACACTTCTATAAGATCACCCCTCATCCTCCTGCACTGCAAGGAATAGAGTCCCAGCCTTCTCAACCTCTCCCCATAACTCAGACCCTCAAGTCCTGGCAACATCCTCGGAAATCTTCTCTGAAACCATTTCCAACTCGGCCAACTATTTCCTCTCGACCCGAAATGTCGCCCATTCCTTCTCTCCAGAGATGCTGCCTGCCCCGCTGAGTTACTCCAGCTTTTTTGTGTCTACCAACATATTTCCTGTAACATGGTGCTAACAAAAGTGTTAGGTCACAAATAAGGTCCTGAGTTGGCTTAGAGCGGTTGTGGTCCAAATATAACTCTAAGCCAAATGTTTTAACGCAATAATAACACAATAATAATCACTTGACCTGATCTGAAGAAGCCAAAACATTGGGTGGTCAGCCTCTAATCTACACTACACGGACTCACTTGTAAATATATCCTCCAAGTATGAAACGACCAAAGCCCTCAACATACATATATATAGTATATAGGCAAATGTGGGTCAGGATATCGTTTTTGATTTGCATGCAGCAACAATTATTTGCCTTTGCAGTTAAATTGCATCTGGGTGTGTTTGTGCAACATAGTTAGCACCTAACAACCTCGGGGAAATTAATATGAGCAATGAGCGCTGTGTCGTAAACAGCCTCAAATTAACTAAAGATCCATTTTGTGCACAATATGTCATTTAATTTGTTGAAAAGAAGCACAGAACACAGGGCGTCACGGTGGCGTAGCGGTAGAGTTGCTGCCTTACAGCGCTTGCAGCACCGGAGGCTACCCCACTGCGGGTGCTGTCTGTACACAGTTTGTACGTTCTACCCGTGACCGCTCCAATATCTTCAGTTTCCTCCCACACTACAAAGACGTACAGGTTTGTAGGTTTTAAGAAGGAACTGCAGATGCTGGAAAATCAAAGGTAGACAAAAGTGCTGGAGAAACTCAGCGGGTGCAGCAGCGCCTATGGAGCGAAGGAAACAGGCAACATTTCGGGCCGAAACCCTTCTTCAGAGGGGCGTGGAAAAGAAAGGAGAAAGGAAGAGCAGGAGCCAGAGGGCTGAGGGAGAGCTGAGAAGGGGAGGAGACAGCAAGGGCTACTGGAAATTGGAGAAGTCAACGTTTATGCCGCTAGGGTGCAGACTGCCCAAGCGGAATATGAGGTGCTGTTCTTCCAATTTCCGGTGGTGCTCACTCTGGCCATGGAGGAGGCCCAGGACAGAAAGTTCGGATTCGGAATGGGAGGGGGAGTTGAAGTGCTGAGCCACCGGGAGATCAGGTTGGTTAATGCGGACCGAGCGGAGGTGTTCGGCGAAACGATCGCCAAGTCTACGCTTGGTCTCACCGATGTAGGTCAACTGACATCTCTGAATGGAAAAAATCTAAACTGATAAAAATATAATTTTAAATGATTATTTCAGTAGCACAGCGGTGGAGTTGCTGCCTTACAGTCAGAAGAAGGGTCCCGACTCGAAACGTCACCTAACCATATTCTCCATAGGTCTTGCCCGACCTGCCGTGTTACCCCCCCGCACTTTCAGTTTTGTTGCGTGCTAACCAGTCAGCGGAATACAATACATGATTACAATCGGCCCATTCACATTGTATAGGTACATGACACGGGAATAACGTTTAGTGCAAGGTTAAGCCAGTAAAGTTCAATAGTAGATGGTCCGATGGTAGTTCAGGATGGTGTAGGAAGGAACTGCACATGCTGGTATAAGCCAGAGATAGACACAAAAAAACTGGAGTAACTTAGAAACATAGAAACATAGAAACATAGAAAATAGGTGCAGGAGGAGGCCATTCAGCCCTTCGAGCCAGCACCGCCATTCAATGTGATCATGGCTGATCATCCGCTATCAATAACCCGTGCCTGCCTTCTCCCCATATCCCTTGACTCCACTAGCCCCTAGAGCTCTATCCAACTCTCTCTTAAATCCATCCAGTGATTTGGCCTCCACTGCCCTCTGTGGCAGGAAATTTCATAAATTCACAACTCTCTGGGTAAAAAAGTTTTTTCTCACCTCAATCTAAAATGACCTCCCCTTTATCCTAAGACTGTGGGTCTAAAACTTAGCAGGTGAGACATGGATGGTCCAGTTGCCAGATAACAGCTGGGAAGAAACTGTCCCTGAATCTGGAGTTATGCGTTATCATCAAACCTCTGTACCTTTGTATCTTTTGTTTGTAAACCAGCATCTGCAGTTCCTTGTGTAACAATGAAACACACTTGACAATAGACAATAGACAATAGGTGCAGGAGTAGGCCAGCACCGCATTCAATGTAATCATGGCTGATCATCCCCAATCAGTACCCCGTTCCTGCCTTCTCCCATATCCCCTGACTCCACTATCTTTAAGAGCCCTATCTAGCTCTCTCTTGAAAGTATCCAGAGAACTGGCCTCCACCCCCCTCTGAGGCAGAGAATTCCACAACTCCCTGTGAGGAAAAGTGTTTCCTTGTCTCCGTTCTGAATGGCTTACCCCTTACTCCTAAACTGTGGCGCCTGGTTCTGGACTCTCCCAGCATTGGGAACATGTTTCCTGCCTCTAGCGTGTCCAAACCCTTAATAATCTTATATGTTTCAATAGTTCCCCTCTCATCCTTCTAAACTCCAGAGTGTAGAAGCCCAGCCATTTCATTCTCTCAGTATATGACATTCCCGCCATCCCGGGAACCTACGCTGCACTCTCTCAATAGCAAGAATGTCCTTCCTCAAATTAGGGGACCAAAACTGCACACAATACTCCAGGTGTGGTCTCACTGGGGCTCGGTACAACTGCAGAAGGACCTCTTTGTTCCTATATTTGATTCCTCTTGTTATAATGGCCAACATGCCATTCGCTTTCTTCACTGCCTGCTGTACCTGCATGCTTACTTTCATAGACTGATGTACAAGGACCCCCAGATCCCCTTGACGCCACTTAGATAGTAATCCGCCTTCCTGTTTTTGATACCAAAGTGGATAACCTCACATCTATCCGCATTAAACTTCATCTGCCGTGCATCTGCCACTCCCCCAACTTGTCCAAGTCACCCTGCATTCTCATAGCATCCTCCTCACAGTTCACACTGCCACCCAGCTTTGTGTCATCTGCAAATTTGCTAATGTTACTTTGAATCCCTTCATCCAAATCATTGGTGTATATTGTAAATAGCTGCGGTTCCAGCACCGAGCATTGCGATACCCCCACTAGTCACTGCCTGCCATTCTGAAAGGGACCCGTTAATCCCTACTCTTTGTTTCCTGTCTGCCAACCACTACTCTATCCATGTCAGCACTCTACCCCCAATACCATGTGCCCTGATTATGCCCACTAATCTCTAACCCCAATGAAACAACCGGGGTTTTATTTATTTCTTGTATACCCGTCCCGTTTTCACGTTGGAACAGCCATGCCGTTTATTCCACGTGATGACAAGATCTGCACTCTAACCCTAGTTCTGTCAAGATATTGTCCTGGATGCCCTTCCCTCGTGCTGTATCTATGACCATTCGTTTTGGATTCCTTACATGGGGAAATGGATGAAAGCACTGCATATACTTCCCTAAAGGGCTTGTGAAAAGTTGTGGTTAACTTAGTTTCAATATACCCTAGATAGACACAAACTGCTGGAGTAACTCAACGGGACAGGCAGCATCTCTGGAGAAAAGGAATGGGTGACATTTCAGATCGAGACTCTTCATCAGACATAGGTTCTTCAATATACCCAGGAATATTCTTCAATATATCCTATTCTTAATACAATATGTAAGCATTGTCCTGATCTTATTTCTATTGATGCAGAAGGCCTCATTGAAACTTTTGCCAATTTCCTCCAGCGATCCCCACAGATCTCTATTTCGAATGCTTACTTATTTTCCTAAAATAGCTATTGAGGGTTAATTGTTTAAGAAAGAACTGCAGATGCTGGAAAAATCGAAGGTAGGCATAAATGCTGGAGAAACTCAGCGGGTGAGGCAGCATCTATGGAGCAAAGGAATAGGTGACATTTCTGGTCGAGACCCTTCTTCAGACTGATGTGGAGGTGGGGAGGGGGGTGGAAGAAGAAAGGAAGAGGTGGAGGCAGCGAGCTGTGGGAGAGCTGGGAACGGGAGGGGAAGGAGGGAGAAAGCAAGGACTACCTGAAATTGGAGAAGTCAATGTTCATACCGCTGGGGTGTAAACTACCCAAGCGAAATATGAGGTGCTGTTCTTCCAATTTGCGGTGGGACTCACTCTGGCCATGGAGGAGGCCCAGGACAGAAAGGTCGGATTTGGAATGGGAGGGGGAGTTGAAGTGCTGAGCCACCGGGAGATCGGGTTGGTTAACGCGAACTGTGCGTAGGTGTTGGGCGAAGCGATCGCCAAGCCTGCGCTTGGTCTCACCAATGTAGAGCAGCTGACACCTGGAGCAGCGGATGCAATAGATGAGGTTGGAGGAGGTGCAAGTGAACCTCTGCCTCACCTGGAAAAACTGTTTGGGTCCTTGGATGGAGTCGAGGGGGGAGGTAAAGCGACAAGTGTAGCATTTCCTGCGGTTGCAAGGGAAAGTACCAGGGGAGGGGGTGGTTTGGGTGGGAAGGGACAAATTGACCAGGGAGTTACGGAGGGATCGGTCTCTGCGGAAAGCCGAAATGTTAATTAATCATTATTGACTTGGGGTAACACAGTTGCCGCCTTACCGCACCAGAGACCCGGGTTCGATCCTGACCTCTGGTGCTGTCCGTACAGAGTTTGTCCGTTCTCCCTGTGACCACGTGAGATTTTTTCCGGGTGCTCCGCTTTCCTCTCTCACTTCAAAGACACTGAGATGTGTAGGTTAATTGGCTTTGGTTAAAAAAAATGATACATTGTCCCTGGTGTAGGATGGTGTTAGTATACTGGATGGGCAGACTCGGTGTGTCGAAGGCCCTGTTTCAGCACTGTATCTCTGAAGTCTAAAGTAAAGTCTGATGTCTGATGTCTAAAGTTCAGGGTGACATGTCTCCCCAGTTGATTCGTGATTTTGTGATATAAATGTAGCCAGGTGTTAGTTGATAGCAGTCTCACCTCTGGATCACAAACTTGAATACAGTGCTGTTCTGAGCTGGCGCTGTGATATCAAGTGGTTCCACCTTTTAGACAGGATTCTTAGTTTAGTGTTCATGCACACAGCATGGAAACAGGCCCTTCAGACCACTGATAGACACAAAAATCCGTAGTAACTCAGCGGGTCAGAGAGCATCTCTGGAGAAAAGGTATAGGTGACATTTCAGGTCGAGACCCTTCATCAGACTGAGAATCAGCGGAAAGGGAAATGAGCGATATAGACTGTGATGTAGTCAAGAGTCAAGAGCGTTTTATTGTCATATGTCCCAGATTAGGGGCTAGTGGAGCCAAGGGATATGGGGAGAAGGCAGGCGCAGGTTATTGATTGGGGACGATCAGCCATGATCACAATGAATGGCGGTGCTGGCTCGAAGGGCCGAATTGCCTCCTCCTGCACCTATTTTCTATGTTTCTATGTTTCTATAGAAAAATGAAATTCTTACTTGCTGCAGCACAACAGAATATGTAAACGTGGTACATTATGAACAATATGATAAACAAGAGAGAGAAGACAATGTTCAGTGTGTATACATACACATACTCACAAGACACACACACACACACATATATATATATTTCCTCAAAAAAAAAACCAATAATAGTGCAATAGTGATAATAATAATCTATTGTAGTTCAGAGCTTATATGAGGCTGTAGTGATGGCTGCAGGGAAGATGCCGTTCCTGAACCAGAACGTTAGAACAAATTAATGAAAGATATGCAAAGAAGTAACGATGACAAAGGAACCAGGCCATTGTTAGCTGTGGGCTAGTTGAGAATGAGTACAGACAATGAGACTCAAGGAGATGATTTTGAAGCTGGTACGACTTGGGTGGGGGAGGGATGGAGAGAGAGGAGATGCAAAGGTTACCTGAAGCCAGAGAAGGCAATATTCATACCCCTGGGTTGAATGCTGCACAAGCAATATATGAGATGCTGTTTCTCCAATTTGCCATTGGCCTAAATCTGACAATGGAGGAGGCCACTAAGTCCACTGACCACTGAGTCTGTGCACAGCATCGATCCCCTGTTCGCACTAGTTCTACGTTATCCCACTTTATCATTCACTCCCTACACATGAGAGGCAATTGTGCAGAGGCCAATTAACCAATAAACCCACACGTCTTTGGGATGTTGGAGGAAACCGGAGCACCCGAATGAAACCCATGACCGCATAGGTAGAACGTGCAAATTCCATACAGACAGCACCAGAGGTCGAATCGAACCCGGGCCTCTGGCGCGTTGAGACAGCACCTCCACCAGCTGTGCCTCTCTGTGCCGCCCTGTTTATCCAAGACTAAAGATCCCGTGATAGGCAGTCACGGTGGCGTAGCGGTAGAGTTGCTGCCTTACAGCGAATGCAGCTCCGGAGACCCGGGTTCGATCCCGATTACGGATGTTGTCTGTACGGAGTTTCTTCCCCGTGACCTGTGCGGGTTTTCTCCGAGATCTTCGGTTTCCTCCAACATTCCAAAGACGTACAGGTTTGTAGGTTACTTGGCTTAGTAAATATAAAAATTGTCCCTAGTGGGTGTAGGATAGTGTTAATGTGTGGGGATCGCCGGTCGGCTCGGACTCGGTGGGTCAAAGGGCCAGTTTCTGTGCTGTATCTCTAAACTAAACTAAACTAAAAAATTAAAAAGTAGGGTGGTTCTCGCACCAGGGTCTTCCTGGCCGATACTCTCCAACAAGAAATTCTGAAATTATCTAGTTAGCCACAGTTTTTTACTCAGAGTTTGAATGAAACAATATATTTACTCGGGTGCAGCAGCATCCGAAGGAGATAGGCGACGTTTCGGGTCGACCTTTTCAGACCAGGGATCAGGGAAACGAGAGATATAGACGGTGATGTGGAGAGATAAAGAACATGAATGAAAGATATGCAAAAAAGTATCGATCTGTTTGTAGTGTGAAAATGAGAAGCTAGTGCGACCCAGGGCCCGAGGGCTTGGGAGGTCAGCCACCCAAAGGATCAGACTCCCCAAGCGGAATATGAGGTGCTGTTCCCTCCAACTTGCACACATCTGGCCGTGGAGGAGGCCCAGGACCGAGAGGTCGGATGATGCCTGAGCCCCGGAGGTCGGGTTGCGGACCGAGCGAGGTTCGGCAAAACGATCGCCAAGCCTCCGCTTGGTCTCACCGATATAGATCATCTGGCATCTGGAGCAGCGGATGCAGTAGATGAGTTGGAGGAGGTGCAGGTCCTCTGTCCCTGGAAGGACTGTTTTCCCTGCTGTAGCCCCTTGCCCCCGGGCGGGAGGGAAGGAAGAATTTCCGGAGGGAGCGGTCTGCGGAAGGCAGACAGGGGGGGAGAAAGATGTGGCAAGTGGAGTGGTCACGTTGGAGGTGGCGAAACTGGCGGAGGACTATGTGTTGTATTTGCCGGCTGGTGGGGTGAAAGGTGAGGACCAGGGGGACTCTGCCCAGTTTGCGAGTGGGGGACCCATGGGGAGAGAGGGCAGTGTTGCGGGGTATGGAGGAGACCCTGGTGCGAGCCTCATCAATAGTGGGGGAGGGGAATCCCCGTTCTCTGAAGAATTAGGCCATTTGTGATGACCTGGTGTGGAACACCTCATCCTGGGAGCCGATGCGGCGTAGACAGAGGAATTGGGAATAGGGGATGGAGTCCTTACAGGAAGCAGGGTGGGAGGAAGAGTAATCTAGCTGTGGGAGTCAGTTGGTTTGTAGTGTGTCGGTCAGGAGTGTATCACCTGCAATAGAGATGGTGAGGTCAAGGAATGGTAGGGAAATGTCGGAAATGGTCCAGGTGTATTTGAGTGCCGGATGGAAGTTGGTGGTGAAATGGATGAAGTCAGTCAGTTGTGTGTGGGTGCAGGAGGTGACACCAAAGCAGTCGTCGATGTAACAGAGGTAGAGGTCGGGGATGGGGCCCTGGTACGCCGAGAACAAGGATTGTTCGACGTACCCGACAAAGAGGTAAGCGTAGCTGGGGGGCTTGGCGATCGTTTCGCCGAACACCTCCGCTCGGTCCGCAATAACCATCCCGACCTCCCGGTGGCTCAGCACTTCAACTCCCCCTCCCATTCCGTATCCGACCTCTCGGTCCTGGGCCTCCTCCACGGCCAGAGTGAGCAACACCGCAAGTTGGAGGAACAGCACCTCATATTCCGCTTGGGGAGTCTGCATCCTCTGGGCTTGAACATTGAATTTTCTCAATTCTGTTAACCCTTGCTGTCTCCTCCCCTTCCCACCTCTCCCTCAGCCCTCGGGCCCTGGCATTCCCTCTCTCTCTATCTCCCTCCCCCACCCTAGTCGCACCAGCTTCTCATTTTCACACCACAAACAGCTTACAATGGCTTGTTCCCTTTATCATCGATACTTTTTTGCATATTTTTCATTCATTGTTCTCTATCTCTCCACATCACCGTCTATATCTCTCGTTTCCCTGATCCCTGACCAGTCTGAAGAAGGGTCTCAACCCGAAACGTCGCCTATCTCCTTCGCTCCTTAGATGTTCTGCACCCGCTGAGTTTCTCCAGTCTTTTGTGTACCCTCGATTCTCCAGCATCTGCAGTTCGTTCTTTAACAATATATTTACATCAGTGTCTACATTTAATAACCCCCTGTGGTTGCAGAATAAAGTCCTTTTGACCTCCCTGAGGTTGATGACAATGCACTAACTATGCATGTTCCCCAATATCTATTTTAAGTTGTGCACTTGAACATAGATCCAATGGGGTTTGTTTAGAAGAAGTTTAGTTTCGTCTAGCTTAGAGAAACAACGCAGAAACAGGCCCTCCAGTCCGCACCGACTAACGATCCCCTCACATTAACACTACACTACACACACTAGGGACATTTTTACTTTTATACCAAGCCAATTAACCGACAAACCTGCACGTCTTTGGAGTGTGGGAGGAAAAAGAAGATCTCGGAGGAAACCCACGCAGGTCACGGGGAGAACGTTCAAACTCAGACAAGCAGCCGGTTGTCAGGATCAGACCCGGCTCTCTGGCGCTGCAGGGCAATAGCTCTACCACTATGCCACCGAGCCACACTATCTACATTAGTTAATGAGAAATATGACTGATTGAGTATAGAGATGGAAGCAATTTTTCTTTGTTCGCCAACATTAAATATCAAACCAAGTATTAGCTGCTGGTTGTACTCTTTTTTCAAACTCAATTCCAAAAGAAACAAATCTACAGAATCACATTAACAAGGAGGTTATATGTGTACATACAAATGGTGTGAACTATCATGAACATGTTTCCGCTAACCCCCTAAAAATGTGTTCGACAATTCATGTTTGCAGATGATGAAAATGTGGGTGGTATCGCAGATAGTGAAGATGGTTCTCAAAAATGCAGCAGGATCTGGATCGGTCGGCCAAGTGGACTGAGGAATGCTCAATGGAATTTAGTTTAGTTTAGTTTAGTTTACTTTAGAGATACAGCGTGGAAACAGGCCCATCGGCCCACCGTGTCTGCACCGACCTGCGATTCCCACACACTAACACTAACCTACACACGAGGTACAATTTACAATCTTTACAGAAGCCAATTAACCTACAAACCTGTACGTCTTTGGGGCGTGGGAGGAAACCGAAGCTCCCGGAGAAAACCCACGCAGGTTACGGGGAGAACGTGCAAACTCCGTACAGACAGCACCCGCAGTTAGGATCGAACCCGGGATTCTGGTGCTGTAAGGCAGCAACTCTACCGCTGCACCACCACACCGCCCATAGGCCTTGTGGCTCTCACGAAAATATCCTTTTACAATTACAGTCACCAAAATCTGCTTTGCAACCTGGAACCCGATCTACCAACCTCTTCCGAGAAAAGGTGTCAATTTTTGTGTTAGAAGGGATAAGATTATTCTGACGATAAACACAAAATGCTGGAGTAACTCAACGGGACAGGCAGCCACGCCGGCCAGTGACCCCCGTTGGGATACAATTCCATTTTGTTAAGTTTGTGAATAGAGTAAAGGGCCTGTCCCACTTACGTGATTTTTTTAGCCGACAACAGGCGACTGACGAAAAAATTTCAATATGTTGAAACATTTTCGCCGACAGTGTCGACAATTTGGGCTGTCGTAGGTTTGGCGTAGGTGCTGATGTAGGTTGTCGCCAGGTTAACGTAGGTTGTTGCCAGGTGATGTAGGTTGCCGCTGGTGCTGACTTCCATTGTCCTAGTCGCTGGCAGTCGCCTAAAAAAATCGCCCAAGTGGGACAGGCCTATAAGTCAAACCGAAAGGCCGTTGTCAGGTAAACCATAATCGTACAAATGAAATAAAAAGGAACTGCAGATGGTGGTTTATACCAAAGTTGGTCACAAAGTACCAAACATTATTTACTCCTGACTTCTGAGTCTGAAGAAGGGTCTCGACCTGAAATGTCACCCATTCCTTCTCTCCAGAGATGCTGCCTGTCCCGCTGAGTTACTCCAGTATTTTGTGTCTATCTTCCGTACAGGCAGCACCCATGGTCAGGATCGAACCCGGGTCTCTGGCGCTGTAAGTAAGTAAGTATTTTTTATTTATATAGCACATTTAAATCAACTCGCGTTGAAACCAAAGTGCTGGAGCTCCAGCCTCAGAGAGAAAACTCTCAGCAGCATTGGAGTTCTGAATCGGCCCCTTCCTACCGGAGACCGCGGTTCCAGACGACCACAGGCCGCGCTGGGCGGAGATTCACACTGGCGACTTCAGCGAAAGATCCCAGCCCTCTCGCGATGTTGAATTCAGCGCCGCCCGCAGCCGGACGCTCCGCAACCACAGCTCCGCAATGTTGGAGTCGGCAACTCAAAAAAAAAACTTTTTAACACACTAAAAATAAATAAAGGGTGAAAGGACGGACTGTAGGCAGAGCAGCCATACACAATGGTGCCCCCCTCCTGCAGTCCGCCATCTTGAGGTATGGAGATGTAAGGCAGCAACTCTACCGTTCCGCCACAGTCCCATTCTTCTTCATTATTTGCAATGGCCAATTCATCTTCCAATCTGCATGTCAAAATGTGGGAAGAAACCTGAGAAACTCAAGATAATCACGAGGTGCGCAAATTAGAAATGTGTTTCCTTCTCCAAATGCTATTCACATGGCTTTCTGCTAAACTCTGTGTTGTCAATTCAGTTCCATTGAATTCAACACAGCAGATTTCATAAGGTCATAAATGATATGAGTTGAATTAGGCCATTCGGCCCATCAAGTCTACTCAGCCATTCAATCATGGCTGATCTATCTCTCCCTCCTAACACCATTCACCTGATTACCCCTGACACCCATACGAATCAAGAATCTGTCGATCTCCGCCTTCAAAATATCCATTGACATGGCCTCCACAGCCTCCTGTGGCAATAAATTCAACAGATTCACCACCCTCTGACTAAAGAAATTCCTCCTCATCTCCTTCCTGAAGGAACGTCTTTTAATTCTGAGGCTAAAACCTCAGGTACAAGACTCTCCCACTAGTGGAAACATCCTCTCCTCATCCACTCTATCCAAACCATTCACTATTCAGTAAGTTTCAATGAGGGTCCCCCCCCCCCTTTATTCTTCCAAACTCCAGTGATTAGAGGCCCAGTGCCGTCAAAAGCTAATCGTATGTTAACCCACTCATTCCAGGGATCATTCTCGTGAATCTCCTCAGGACTCTCTCCAGAGCCAACACATCCTTCCTTAGATATGGGGCCCAAAATTGCTCACAAATCTCCAAATGCGGTCAAAAAGAGCCTCAGCATTACATCTCTTCATAACAAGAGGATTTCAGTATCGGAGTAAAGAAGATCTTCTGCAGTTGTATAGGGCTCTGGTAAGACAACATCTGGAGTATTGTGTACAGCTTTGGTCTCCTAATTTGAGGAAGGACATCCTTTTGATTGAGGCAGTGCAGCATAGGTTCACAAGATTGATCCCTGGGATGGCGGGACTGTCATATGAGGAAATATTGAAAAGACAAGGCTTGTATTCACTGGAGTTTAGAAGGATGAGAGAAGATCTTGTAGAAACATAAAATTATAAAAGGACTGGACAAGCTAGATGCAGGAAAACATTTCCCAATGTTGGCCGAGTCCAGAACCAGGGGCCACAGTCTTAGAATAAAGGGAAGGCCATTTAAGACTGAGGTGAGAAAAAACTTTCTCCCAGAGAGTTGTGAATTTGTGGAATTCCCTGTCACAGAGGGCAGTGGAGGCCAAATCACTGGATGGATTTAAGAGAGAGGTAGATAGAACTCTAGGGGCTAGTGGAGTGAAGGGATATGGGGAGAAGGCAGGCACGGGTTAGTGATGGAGGACGATCAGCCATGATCACAATGAATGGCGGTGCTGGCTCGAAGGGCCGAGTGGCCTCCGTCTGCATCTATTTTCTATGTTTCTATGTTTCCATCCCTGTTCCAGTCCTCTCGCCAAAAATGCTAGCATTACGTTTGCATTCCTTATTGCCGATGCGACGTGCAAATTTCGGCCAGAAAGTCGCCAAGTTGCTAATTCAGCAATCAGCAAGCCAGCGCCAGAGAGATGGGCCGAGCGATGGCTGTGAACTTGTCAGCGTGGGTGTGTTAAAGGAAGGCAGTGCTGAGGAAGTTCAATCTGACCACAAGAGCAGGAAGAGGGTGAGTGCCGAAGTTGTAACAAACAACTGAGAATGATTCACTCCACGGGTCAAATGTGTCACCTCATCCCCAGGGAAGCAGAAACTAATCAGAGAGAGGGTTTCGGAGAAAGGGCAAGTGAATTAACCAAATTAATTCTGTGAAACTTAAAAGTCATCATCTTCCATCTGCATTGCACCAGCCCACGAGAAAAGTTGTTCATGTGCTGTCTTGAGTCATAGAGCTGTAATAGCAGGTAAACAGACCCTTTGATCCAACTCGTCCAAACCGACCAACTTGCAAACCGGGTTAGTCTCACTAGCCTGAGCCTGGCACGTATCCCTCTATATCAAGTCAAGTCGGCTTTATTCGTCACGTGCACAATAAAGAGCGGTGAAATTAATTTGCCAGCAACACACTTCAAAAGAACACACAATACACAATAAACATTTAACACAAACATCCACCACAGCATTCAGCACAAAGTTTGGTCAGTCTTCCTCCATTTTCCTCCGTGGTCGAGACCATAACCCTCCGCAGTTGCCGCTGCGGGCGTCCAGATGTGCTAACCAGGTAAGTCCAGGTAAGTCCCGAATCGGTGCCTCCCCACCCGAGACAACGGCTTCAAGATGGTGTAAGCCGCAGGCCGGCGGTCGAAGATCTAAAGTCCCTGCCGCGACGCAGCCAGACGCACCGCCAAGTGTCTTTTAAATGTCAGATTTATACCCGCCTCTACCTCTTGTCCTCTAGCACCTTGCCCCATAGAACATAGAACACTGCGGCACAGGAGCAGATCATTGATGAGATCAATGTCACTACGCCCATAATAGTCCATTTGTAGGAAGGAACTGCAGGTGCTGGTTTACAGCGATGATAGACACAAAATGCAAATTAAAAAATATCAAAAATAAATTGCAAAGCTTCAAGAAGACGGCTAGGGATAGGATTAGGCAGATTGCCAAAAAATGTCTAAAGCCGTCTTCATGAGTAATAATAATTCTGTGCTTTAAAGGAGATTGAAACTGAGCATGTGTAACTGGCACTGTGGGAGACTTTAGTCAGATTCCGTTCTCTGTTGTCAGCGGACAAATGGCAATCTTAAAACAATAGAAGAGGTCGAAAGGGTAACAGGACTTTTGCGTATCTGTGACGGGGTGGAATTGGGCTGTGTTTACTCTTTTGTATTTTTTGAGGTGCACGATTTATAATTGTTATAAGATCATTTGCGAGAAGGAAAAGGGCTGAAGTGCCTGCTACAGTAAACAACCCATCAAAGAGAAATTCTGTATAGAAACATAGGAAATAGCTGCAAGAGTGGGACATTCAGCCCTTCGGGCCAGCACCGCCACTCAATATGATCATGGGTGATCATCTAAAATCAGTACCCCGTTCCTGCATTTTCCCCATATCCCTTGATTCCTTTAGCCCTAAGAGCTAAATCTAACTCTCTTAGAAACATAGAAACATAGAAACATAGAAAATTGATGCAGGGGGAGGCCATTCGGCCCTTCGAGCCAGCACCGCCATTCAATATGATCATGGCTGATCGTCCGCTATCAATAACCCGTGCCTGCCTTCTCCCCATATCCCTTGACTCCACTAGCCCCTAGAGCTCTGTCCAACTCTCTCTTAAATCCATCCAGTGATTTGGCCTCCACTGCCCTCTGTGGCAGGGAATTCCACAAATTCACAACTCTCTGGGTGAAAAGGTTTTTTCTCACCTCAGTCTTGATAACATCCAGTGTTATTTGTATATGAGGAATAGATTAATCTTTATTCATTGAGCGAATCTCCTAAATTGCTCCTAGTGATCACTGTATTTGCTCTCTTAAATAAAGTCTTGATTGTCTTAACCGATCTGTGTGTTGTGTTTTAAAGTTTTACTTTATCAGTGCTCTGTGCCTCTTTTAAAAAAAAAGCAAATGCAACTATTAAATTACTTTTATCTTTAGTTTAGTTTAGAGATACAGCGCGGAAACAGGCCCTTCGGCCCACCAGGTCCGCGCCGACCAGCGATCCCCGCACATTAACACTATCCTACACCCACTATGGATATTTGTTTACATTTACCAAGCCAATTAGCCTACAAACATGTGCGCCTTTGGGGACAATTATTGTAAATTTAGTACAATAATGGTTTTCAGAGTCCCTTGCAGGTTATGAAGTTCATCTGGTACATAGAATGTAGAACAGTACTGTAAGACACAGGCCCTTCAGCCCACAATGTCTGCCAAGCATGATGCCAAGTCAAACTAATCCCCTCTTCCTCCATGTCATCCATAGCCCTCCATTCCCTGCATATCCGTGTGCCTTTCAAAAAGATTCTCAAACACAATTATTATATCTGCCTCTAACACCACCCCTGGCAGTGGGTTCCAGGAACCTTCTGTGTTAAAAGAAATCGCCCCAAATATCTCCTTTAAAATTTGCCCCTCTCACCTTAAGGTTATGTCCCCTAGTCTTTGACGTTACCACCCTGGGATAAAGGTTTCTGATTGTCTCACCTCCCTACGTGTCTCATGTTGTGTACTTCTATCAGGTCTAATTTAAGCTTCTAATTTAAATAACTTCTGGTTTTTTTCACACTTGGCTGAGTTTGGTCGTTAACTTGCTGAAGTCTATAGCTCTCACTTCTCCATGAACCTGCCGACTGCGATTCATCTCCAGCAGAGCTCACTTGAAGACCCTAGATTCTATCATCAATAACAACCACTTATCTCTTGGTTCCACAAACTTTTTTTTGTGAGCCCAACTTGTAAGAGAGCTAAGGACTTAAAATATATATGTTTTGCTTGAACCTTATATCTATCCTACTTGTGTCATGACTCCTCTTCTAATTAGGAAGCATTTCCTCCGGAATGGGATCGAAGGCAGTAGAGGCCATGTCAATGGATATGAGGAGAAGGCAGAGATAGATAGTTTCTTGATTAGTACGGGTGTCAGGATTAAGAATGGGCATAGGAGGGAGAGATGGATCAGCCATGATTGAATGGCGGAGAAGGCACGCTGTGGCAAATAGTTCCACAGATTTCCACAGAAGGCTTTCGACAAGGTCCCACATAAGAGATTAGCATACAAACATAAAGCACACGGTATTGGGGGTTCAGTATTAATGTGGATAGAGAACTGGCTGGCTGTCAGGAAGCAAAGAGTAGGAGTAAACAGGTCCTTTTCACAATGGCAGGCAGTGACTAGTGGGCTACCGCAGGGCTCATTGCTGGGACCCCAGCTATTTACAAAATATATTAATGATCTGGATGAGGGAATTGAATGCAACATTTCCAAGTTTGCGGATGACACGAAGCTGGGGGGCAGTGTTAGCTGTGAGGAGGATGCTAGGAGGCTACAAGGTGACTTGGATAGGTTGGGTGAGTGGGCAAATGCATGGCAGATGCAGTATAATGTGGATAAATGTGAGGTTATCCACTTTGGCGGCAAAAACAGGAGGGTAGATTATTATCTGAATGGTGGCCGATTAGGAAAAGGGGAGATGCAACGAGACCTGGGTGTCATGGTACACCAGTCATTGAAAGTAGGCATGCAGGTGCAGCAGGCTGTGAAGAAAGCGAATGGTATGTTGGCATTCATAGCAAAAGGATTTGAGTACAAGAGCAGGGAGGTTCTACTGCAGTTGTACAGGGTCTTGGTGAGGCCACACCTGGAGTATTGCGTACAGTTTTGGTCTCCTAATCTGAGGAAGGACATTCTTGCCATAGAGGGAGTGCAGAGAAGGTTCACCAGACTGATTCCTGGGATGGCAGGACTTCCATATGAAGAAAGACTGGATAGACTCAGCTTGTACTCGCTGGAATTTAGGAGATTGAGGGGGGATCTTATAGAGGCTTACAAAATTCTTAAGGGGTTGTGGACAGGCTAGATACAGGAAGATTGCTCCAGATGTTGGAGAACTCCAGAACAAGGGGTCACAGTTTAAGGATAAGGGGGAAGTCTTTTAGGACTGAGATGAGAAAATCTTTTTTCACACAGAGAGTGGTGAGTCTGTGGAATTCTCAGCCACAGAAGGTAGTTGAGGCCAGTTCATTGGCTATATTTAAGAGGGAGTTAGTTGTGGGTAAAGGGATCAGGAGGTATGGAGAGAAGGCAGGTACAGGATACTGAGTTGGATGATCAGCCATGATCATATTGAATGGCGGTGCAGGCTCGAAGGGCCGAATGGCCTACTCCTGCACCTAATTTCTATGATTCTATGATTCACCACCCTCTGACTAAAGAAATTCCTCCTCATCTCCTTCCTAAAAGAAGATCCTTTAATTCTGAGGCTGTGGCCTCTAGTCCTAGACTCTCCCACTGGTGGAAACATCCTCTCCACATCCACTCTATATGGTGCCTTTCACTATTCTGTACATTTCAATGAGGTACCCCCTCATCCTTCTAAACTCCAGCGAGTGCAGGCCCAGTGCGACAAATGCTCATCGTACGTTAACCTACTCATTCCTGGGATTATTCTTGTAAACCTCCTCTGGACCCTCTCCAGAGCCAGAATATCCTTGCTGAGATATAGTGCTCACAATAGAAACATAGAAACACAGAAAATAGGTGCAGGAGGAGGCCATTCGGCCCTTCAGCCCTTCGAGCCTACACCGCCATTCATTATGATCATGGCAGATTGTCCCCAATCAATAACCCGTGCCTGCCTTCTCCCCATATCCCTTGACTCCACTAGCCCCTAGAACTCTATCTAACTCTCTCTTAAATTCGTCCAGTGATTTGGCCTCCACTGCCCTCTGTGGCAGGGAATTCCATAAATTCACAACTCTCTGGGTGAAAGTTTTTTTCTCACCTCAGTCTTAAATGGCCTCCCCTTTATTCTAAGACTGTGGCCCCTGGGTCTGGACTCGCCCAACATTGGGAACATTTTTCCTGCATCTACCTTGTCCAGTCTTTTTATAATTTTATATGTTTCTATAAGATATCCCCTCATCCTTCTAAACTCCAGTGAATACAAGCTTAAGGGCCTGTCCCACCAGCATGTGATTACATGCGTCTAGCGCGACCTAACATGGTCGCTTGAGCCGTACGGCCTCGTGGGGCCGGTCCCACTTTGATTGCCAGAGGCGTATGGAGTTGTGCGGAGCTGGTCCCGACATCGCGTGGGGCTCCAAAAAACGGGCACTGTCCAAAAATTCCGCGCGCCAACGGCCTGTCGGCCTGCAGCCGCATTGAGGATGTACGCAACGTCTTGATGGTGTACGCCTAGCGCGTGGCGTTGCGCGATGACGTCACCGCCCGGCGTGCCATTGCATGATGACGTCACCGCCCGACGCCGTGCGACGTTCAAATTCAGTCGGCCCGCCTCCTGCCCAGCTGACTGGTGAGTATGATGTCGGGACCAGCCCCGCACAACTCCATACATCTCCGCGGTTCGAATTGGGACCGGCCCCGCGAGGCCGTACGCCTCAAGCGACCACGTTTGGTCGCGCTAGACGCATCCAAACGCATGCTGGTGGGACAGGCCCTTTAGTCTTTTCAATCTTTCCTCATATGACCGTCCCGCCATCCTAGGGATGAATCTCGTGAATCTATGCTGCACTCCCACAATCACAAGGATGTCCTTCCTCAAATTAGGAGACCAAAGCTGAACACAATAATACAGATGTGGTCTTACCAGAGCCCCATACAACTGCAGAAGAACCTCTTTACTCCTATTCTAAAATTCTCTTTTTATGAAATATTAGGAGCGAGAGATAGATCAATATTCCAAATGTGGCCTGACCAGCACCTTATAGAGCCTCACCCTTGAATAACCCTGCACAACCTTAACCACAGCCCTTACACACCGCTGAACCACACTGGACTGCACACTATGAAGGTTACTTTGCATACTTTGGCTTGTAGAATCTTGGTTTTGTTTACCGAGAATATCGGATCATTTGTTTGTTGTGTGGTGGTGTTCAATGTGGCTGAGAAGCTGCAGCAAGTAAGAATTTCATTTATAAGGCCCTGATGCGTATGACCATGCAACACTCTAAAACACTTGATATCTTCTTTTGGGGTGGCACAGTGAAGCAGCAGTGGAGTTGCTGCCTTACAGCACCAGAGACCCATGTTCAATCCCGACTACAGTTGCTGTCTGTAGGGAGTTTGTACTTTCTCCCTGTGGCCACGTTGGTTTTCTCCGGGTGCTCCTGTTTCCTTCTGCACGCCAAAGACGAACAAGTTTGTAGCTTAATTGGCTTCGGTAACAATAAAAATTAAAAATGTCACTGGTGTAGCAATAGTGTTAATGCACGGGCTGATCGCTGGTCGTCGCGGACTTGATGGGCAGAAGGGCCTGTTTCCTACATATATACAATGGGTTTGGGGGGATATGGATCAAACGCGGGCAGGTGGGAATAGTGTAGCTGGGACATGTTGGCGGGTGTGGGCCAGTTAGGCTGAAGGGCCTGTTTCCACACTGTATCACTCTATGACTTTGCACATTGCATCTCTAAAGTCTAAAGTCCTGTATTCTCTTGCCAGCGTTTCAAGATCACTCACCATCTGAGGCCAATTAATAAAGTCTCTTGAAGCCGCAACCACACTGACTATTCTTTTGTGTTCAGTAGGAAAGTTGAAAAATATGACAAAAATCCCAAATGTTTGAAGCAACAAAGCAGTCCTGGGATTTCTCTAGGCTTTCGTAATCTGTTTGTCCACATTTTCTAAATTGCTATTTTTATATGTGTTGGAACCTCAATCCACTTACAAAACGACTGTAACTTCAAAGGTCATTCTGTTCTTAAAAGCCCTGTCCCACGGTACGAGTTCATTCCAAGAGCAATCCTGAGTTAAAAAAAAAATCAAACTCGTGGTAAGCACGGAGAGTGAACATAGCGGGTACGTTGGAGCTCGGGGATGACTCTTAAGCGCTAACGGCAGGTACTCGGGAAGACTCGCTAACGGCGGGTAAGCGCGGGAAGACGCGTGAAGATTTTTCAACATGATGAAAAATGTCCACGAGAGCCCCGAGTACCGACGAGTGGCCATTACCGCAAATCTCCGAGTTCGAATCAGGGCAAACTCGGGGAGAACTCTTGGAATGAACTCGTACCGTGGGACAGGGCTTTTACCGTTTGCTCATCTGATGTTCGATTATCGGTGAGCATCTACATTTGCTGTCACTAATTGGGACCCATTATTGGCGGTGGCGACCATTTCACCGAACCCTCGCACTCTGTCCGCTAAGGTCTGCTGGATTAATTCAACCATTTTAACTCCCCTTCCCCCGCCAAGCCGACCTTCCTGCCCCCCTAGATAGACACAAAATGCTGGGGTAAGTCAGCGGGACAGGCAACATCCCTGGATAGGAGGAATGGATGATGTTTCGGGTCGACCCTCCTTCGGACCGTCAATTTGAAGAAATTCTTCAGACTTCACACTTTATTCCACCCTTCTGCTTTCCCCTCCCATGTACACTTATTTAGTTTAGTTTTGATTAGAGATACAGAATGGAAGCAGGCCCTTCAGCCCATCGAGTCCACGCCGACCATTGATCGTCCGTTCATATACCAGTTCTCCACGCTCCCGGCACACAAGGGGCATTTCTACAGAGGCCAATTAACGCATAAACCCGCACGTCTTTGGGAAGCGCGAGGAAAACCGGAACACCCGGAGAAAACCTACATGATATCAAGGGCAACTGACTGAACTGAAGTGCCGTAGCGGTAGAGTTGCTTCCTTACAGCGCCAGGGACCCGGGTTCGATCCTGACTACGGGAACTGTCTGTACGGAGTTTGTACGTTTTCCTCGCAAACTCCGGTTCCGTCCCACATTCTGAAAACATACAGGTTTGTAAGCGAATTGGCTGGGCAAAATTATAAATTGTCCCTAGTGTGTGTAGGATGGTGTTAAATTGCGTGGATCACTAGTCGACGCAGACTCGTTGGGCCAAGAGCCTGTTTCTGTGCTGTAACTCTAAATTAAACTAAACAAATCTAATTCGACAAGTTTGTTTCACACTCAGACTGTACTTGGCTCTTTGATTCAGGATTCAACCAAAACATTAATTTATGATGCTACTGTAAATATTTCTGGAAGCTTTTTTTCCTTGACGTAGCAATAAGGCATGCAAGATTAAATGCAAATTCTGTTTGCTTAAATGCTCTGACTGAACTTGTTCGACACTCAAGCCTTTCACATAAGACATGCCTAAAAATGGCATGAAAATTGCAAGGACAAATTTTTTGTTGAGATAAGCACTCATTATTTGTTTAACTTGGCGTTTGGACTCAACGCGTCACACAGCACAGATGCAGGCCATTTGGCCCATCTTGTGCATGCTGACCATTTTGGCCAACGACACTATTTCCCCATGTTGGTGTCCATCTGCTTCTTCCCTATTTAAATGCCTCTAAAATATTGTAATTGTAGCTGAATCCCCCACTTCCTGTGGCAGCCCCCTTATCAACCATGATCCACGGTGGCGCAGCGGTGGAGTTGCTGCCTAACAGCGCCAGAGGCCCGGGTTCGATCCTGACTGCAGGTGCTGTCTGTATGGAGTTTGAATGTTCACCTTGTGACCACGTGGGTTTTCCCCGGGCGCTCCGGTTTCCTCCCACACTCCAAAGACGTGCAGGTTTAATTGGCTTCTGTAAATTGCCTCTAGTGTTGTTGGGTAGAACTAGTGTACGGTGATGGCTGGTCAACGCGGTCTTGGTGGGCTAAAAGGCATGTTTCCACGCTACATCTCGAAACTGAACTAAACTAAACTAAAACGTCCAAGCTTGTAGGTTAATTGGCCTCTGTAAATTGCCCCTAGTGTGTTGGATAGAACTAGTGTAGGGTGATGGTTGGCACAGTCTCGGTGGGCCGAAGGACCTGGTTCTGTGCTGTACCACCAAACTTAACTAATTAAAGCTAAACTGAAAAGAACTAAACTAATCTAAAATAAACTAAACCAAATTATACCTCTTTTTACACATCTGTGTGCATGCTACTTTTCGAGTTGAGAGGACAGACCAGTAAGATGTTTGCTTTTGACCACACACACACACACGCTTCAGACGCACTCCCTATGGATTTCACGAGCACACACCCAGGTTGTGGAGGATAATGAATGCAACGCACAGCCTGCACGTGTCTGGAGTTAATAGACTCCCCAGTTTACTATCAGTGAGGGCAGCAGGTTAATTTGCTCCTCCCATTAGGGAGTTAGCAGGAAGAGGCGGCTTCAGCAGCTCTCAATGAAAATAAACCAAAGTTTAGTGTTTAGTGATACAGCACGGAAACAGGTCCTTCCTCAGATATGGTGCCCAGACTTTAAAGGTGTCAAAGGTATCAAAGATCATTTATTGACACATGTACCAATTAAGGTACAGTGAAATTGCCGTACAGCCACACGAAAATTAAAGCAACAAGACTCACAACTACATAAAATTAACATAAACACCCACCACAGCAGATTCACCACAGTCCTCACTGGAAGGCAAAAAAGTCCAAACTTCTTCTTTATCCTCCTGCGGTCGGGGCAGTCAAACCATCCGCAGCCGAGACAATTGAAGCACCCGCAGCCGGTGGTCGAAGCCCCAGCGTCGGGGCGATCGAAACTCCCGCGTCGGGATGGTCGAAACTCCCGCGGCTTGGTTCCCGAAGATGGTCTCTGACCAGAGACTGCGGGCTCCCTGTGAGCTCCAAGGTCAATCTCTGACAAAGGGATGGCAGGCATGCCACACTAATTGCTCACAATACTCCAAATGCGGCCTGACCAGCGCCTCATGGAGACTCACCATTACATCCCTAGGTTGAGTGGTCTTATAGAGGTTGGCCTAAAGGGGCTGTCCCACTTGGGCGACCTAATTGGAGAGTTTAGGAGAGTTTGAAAAAATGTCATGTTGAAGACTTCCTTCGACTATGTAGAAGACCTCCTTCGACTATGTTGAAGACCAGCTTCGACTAACTTCGGGAAAATTGGACACCGAATAGTGGCAAGTGAAGACGACCTGCCGACCTACTACGACCTCCCTTCGACTATGATGAAGACTATCGACGACTACCTTCGTCTGCCCTCGATTACCTACGACTAACATGCCGACCTACTACGACCTACTATGACTAAACCAACGAGAAAAAAAAGTATCAATTTTTTTCCATGGCGACCTTTTTTTACTCACGGGCGTTTTTCAACATGTTGAAAAATACGCCGTGACCTAGCTGAGGTCTCGAGTACACGGGGACTACTCTCGAGCATGAAGGAGAGTTACAAAATACTCTTAGAATCTCGTGTCGACCATGCTGCGAGTATGAGTCGAGGGCAAACTTACCAGAACTCGTTGATTAGGTCGCCCAAGGGGGACAGCCCTTTTACAGAGACTCAGCATTACATCCTTAGGTTGGGTGGCCTTATAGAGGTTGGCCTTATAGAGCCTCAGCATTAGGTTGGGTGCTAACCAGTCAACGGAAAGACAACACGTGATTACAATCGTGCGATCCACAGCATACAGATTCATGATAAAGGGAATAATGTTTAGTGCAAGATAAAGTCCAGTAAAGTCCGGGGGTCTCCAATGAGGTAGATAGGAGCTCAGGACGCCTCTCAAGTTACAATTCAAGAGACTGAGGGATTGAACTTATAGAAGTCTATGAAATCATGAAAGGGATATATAGGTTGAATGTATAGGGTCTCTTACCCAGAGTAGTTGAGTTGACAGTCAGATGTTATGGGTTTAATAAGAGAGAGGAAGAATTTAATAGGAACCTGAGGGCAAATTTTTAACTCAGGTTTAAGGTGAAGATTTAATAGGAATCTGAGCAGTAACTTTTTCACACAAAGGGTGGTGGGTGTATGGAACAAGCTGCCAGAGGAGGCAGTTGAGGCAGGGACTATCCCAACATTTAAGAAGCAGTTAGGCAGGTACATGGATAGGACAGGTTTGGAGGGATATGACAATATACAATAGACAATAGACAATAGGTGCCGGAGTAGGCCATTTGGCCCTTCGAGCCAGCACCGCCATTCAATGTGATCATGACTGATCATCCCCAATCAGTACCCCGTTCCTGCCTTCTCCCCATATCCCCTGACTCCGCTAATTTTTAAGAGCCCTATCTAGCCCTCTCTTGATCAAATGCAATATGGACCAAATGCTGGCAGGTGGGACTCATGTAAATGGGAAATGTTGGCCAATGTGGGCAAGTTGGGGCGAAGGGCATGTTTCTACACCGTGTCACTCTATGACTCAGAGGGTGGTGGGCATCTGGAACGAGTTCCTAGAGGAGGTAGTTGAAGCAGGTACTATAACAGCATTTGAATGGCTGTGCTGGCTCGAAGGGCCGAAGGGCCTACTCCTGCACCTATTGTCTATTGTCTATTGTTAAAATATTTGGCAGTATTTCAATAGACTTTTTATTTAATGTCCTATATTACTAAATGTTCCAATAACTTTTACTTTATTATTTCTAACTAATGAAGTTCATTTATATAATTTTCCAAAAGTCCCTATTAGGGAAATTTTAAAATGACACTTCCAACTATAGACCTTCAGAGATATCTTCCTTCTTCCATGACCATTGCTTCCCCTCTTAAGTGTGAGGCTTCTCAATCGCATGCGATTCACTTCTGCTCTCAAATCGCTCTCCTCCCACACAGAGCAAGGGTAAGGTTCCCCTTGTCCCTACCTCCCACCCCCCTCCCCAGCCTCCACCTTCAAAGCAGCACCCTCCGAAATTGTCACCGTAATTAGCGCGGCATGGTGGCGCGACGGTGGAGTTGTTGCCTTCCAACGGCAGAGACCCGGTTTCGATCCTGACTTCGGGCGCTTTCCTGGGGAGTGGGCCGCTGGAGGCCCTGCAGCAGCCTGGGGCTCGGCTGGAGCGGGCGCCGCTCCAAGAGGCCGAGGGCATGGATTGCACGCGCCCTACAGCGGTGGAGCAGCGGCGAAGGACGACACAGCTACACTTGGCCAGGCTGACACTGCGACGGACAACCCTGCCAGGATCTCCTCCAACCTCATCTATTGCATCTGCTGTTCCCGATGTCAGCTCATCTACATCGGTGTAGGCTTGGCGATCGCTTCGCCCAATACCTCCGCTCGGTCCGCATTAACCAACCTGATCTCCCGGTGGCTCAGCACTTCAACTCCCCCTCCCATTCCAAATCCGACCTTTCTGTCCTGGGCCTCCTCCATGGCCAGAGTGAGCAACACCAGAAAATGGAGGAGCAGCACCTCATATTCCGCTTGGGCAGTCTGCACCCTAGCAGCATAATCATTGACTTCTCCAATTTCCAGTAGCTCTTGCCATCTCCTCCCCTTCCCAGCTCTCCCTCAGCCCTCGGGCTCCTCCTCTTCCTTTCTCCTTTCTTCTACCCTCCCTACATCAGTCTGAAGAAGGGTTTCAGCCCGAAACGTTGCATATTTCCTTCGCTCCATAGATGCTGCCTCACCCGTTGAGTCTCTCCAGCAATTTTGCCTACCTTCGATTTTCCAGCATCTGCAATTCATTCTTTAACCCTGCCAGGACAACGGACCTTCATGGCCAGGTCAAGATCCCTGCACTTACAACAACTGGGACTTGAGAATGGTGCCAAACTGGCGACTCTGTATGCAGTCTCGGCGTACTACTGCGGTATGCTTGTGCTGTATCTGAGATACTTATCTAATATGTGTCTAAGTGCTTATGAATAGTGATACGTACTGAACTGTACACACAACTGAATTTCACTGTACCTTGGTAAATGTGACAAATAAAGAACCATCCCGTGCTGTTCTGAGTTTGTACGTTCTCCCTGTGACCGCGTGATTTTCTCCAGGTGCTCTGTTTTCCAAAGACGTACAGGTTTGTGGGTTAATTGGCTTGGTGTGATTGAAAATTGTAGGACAGTGTTAGTGGTGGTGTTTGTGTGCGGGGATCATTGGTCGGCACAGACTCAGTGGACCGAAGGGCCTGTTTCCATGCAGTATTTCTGAACTAAACTATGTTGAAGTTGCAAATAAGATCTAATTGAGCTGCTTCCAGTAGAGGGCCAACTCCCTTTATTTTTATTAGTCTCCTGACTCATCACTTTATGTCCAACAGAGGGCGATATCGGACCATTCTCATCCAAGGGCAGCTTGCAACCCAGCGGTACGAATCTTGATTTCTTTAACTCCAAGTAACCCTTTGCATCCGTCTCTCTCCCACTCCGTCCCTCCCCCACCCGTCGTACTAGTTTCAAAGTCGGCTTGTTGCGTTTCATTGTCTGTGACTCGTTTTCACCTAGCCCACAGCTAACAATGGCCTGTTACCTTTACCATCAATACTTATTTACATCGCTTTCATTCATTTCTTCTATATCTCGCTATAGAACTGTTTATATCTCTCGTTTCCCTTTCCCCTGACTCTCGGTTTGAAGGAGCAAATTCCAAGATGGTGCCCAACCCAGGTGACTATTTGCGTGCTGGCCACAGAAGCAGATCTACACTCACATATTACAGTCGCTCCACACTCTGAAATCTCCACTCCTGCAGCAACATTTCTATCTTTGCACTAAATGTTATTCCCTTATCATGTATGTTAGGTACTTTCCCCCCCCCCCCCCCCCCCCCCCCCCCCTCTGGTGAATGCTATGTACTTAACTCTTTTGTTTCTCTCCTGAGTGCAGGCCCCGTGGCTGGGAGTCAGGAATCAAGGGGTTAAGAGCTCCTGTACCGGATTGGCCAAGCTGCGTCAGGTGACGGGTGACTCATCGGAAGCTTAAATACCAGAAGCTCCCAGAACTCTCTCTCTCTTCGTCGACCCTGACTCATGAACAGACGGTGGTTTGAACTGCAGGAGGCCTGGCCACATGGCATAGAACTTTGTGTATTATTACCTACATTTGTCAATTAATATTGAATTGGGATGGATAAGGACTGACCTGAGGGTTTTCGTGTATTTTGTTTCAGGGTTATTTCCATTTAGGCAGGTTAGAGACTCTAGTTCGACGGCCCATTGTGAGGCTGGCTGGAGCACTGTTATCTTTGTTTATTGGTTTATTCTTGTCCTTGACTGGGGTGTTTGAATCAGGTTTGGGTTTTAACAAAATAAAATACTATTTTCTTGAACTTGAGCCTGGTTTTTGACTATGTTACGCGGCTCTGAAGTACCTGCATTCGGGAGTCGTAACAAAATGGGGGCTCGTCCTAAGCTTTGAGGACCCTAGACAGTTTTGGGTTTTTTTTTTGGGTAGGCTTCTGGTGACTGAGGAAGTCTGTGTTGTGAGGAGATTTTTTTTTCCTCTTCCATTTGGGTAACATTTCTGACCAGGGTTTGGCTGGTGGTTTGGTCCTACAGTTTATATGGAGTTTAAAGTGCAGGAATTTACTGAGGCTCCTAGTCGGGAGTTGTTTGATAAATGTACCAAGGAGCATTTGTGTATGCTGGCAGAGACCTATAAGGTGCCTATTGATAAGCATTTGAAGAAAGGGGCTATAAAGTTGGAGTTATGGTCTGCGTTGGTGAGGAGTGGGGTATTGCCTGCTGGTGCAGACAGTCCTCTATCTTCTACAAAGCCTAGTCAGGACATGGGGGACCTCATTCGATTGAAGGAGTTAGAGCTTGAAATGAAAAAGGAGGAGAGGGCCTTAAAAGAGAAAGAGCTCAAGCTTGAAATGAAACGCCTTGAGCTGCAGGAGAAGGAATTGAATGCCTCCCGAGTTTCTTCTAGGGAACGGGAGTTTGATATGAGCAAGAACATCCGCCTGGTTCCCCTGTTTAATGAGAAGGATGTGGACAAGTATATCGCAGTGTTTGAACGGACGGTTTCGTCCTTGAAGTGGCCTAGGGACATGTGGTCCTTGCTATTGCAGAGTGTCCTTGTGGGTAAAGCACAGGAGGTGTACTTGTCTTTATCTGTTGACAACAGTCGGGACTATGAGTGTGTGAAGTCTACGGTTTTAAGGGCTTATGAATTGGTTCCAGAGGCGTACCGGCAGAAGTTCCGGCGCTTTAGGAAGTTTGATAGTCAGACTTATGTGGAGTTTGCTTGGGAGAAGGAGGCACTTTTTGACAGGTGGTGCGCTTCTCAAGGAGTGAAGGATTTTGAGCTGCTGCGGGCCTTGATGATTATGGAAGACTTTAAGAACTGTCTCCCTGAGAGGGTTGCTACTTACCTTAATGAGCACAAAGTGATGGAGGTGTCTAACGCCGGGGTGTTAGCAGATGAGTATGTATTGACTCATAAAACTGAGTTTGTTGGGCGATCCTATAGTTTTGGTGCACGGCCATTTAATCGTGGTGGCGTCGCTGGTGGCAGTGCCAAAGCTGTTTCTGTGCCTGCAAGTGTCATGAATACAGGGGGAGGTCCAAGCTGATAAGGTTGACGGAGATTTCAGGACTAAGGAAGGGCCTGTGTGCTACTATTGTAAAGGGAGCGGGCACATCTTAAACTCGTGTCCCGTCCTGCAAAGGAAAAATGCAAAGCCTGTGGCTTTGGTGGGTCCACAAAGAGCACCTGTGGTTCCTGGAATGCCTGCGTCTGATGAGTGTAGGAATTATTCTGCGTTCATCACGAAAGGTTTTGTTTCTCTAGAGAATGGGGTCATAGAGTTCCAGTATCCATCTTGCGTGATACTGGTGCTACTCAGTCCTTTATATTGGATAGTGTACTGTCGTTTTCTGGGGAGTCATCGGTTGGGTCCAGTGTCCCTGTGGTAGGATTCGGGTTGGAGGACATGGTAGTGCCTTTGCATACCGTGAGTCTCGAGTCCGAGTTGGTTTCAGGCCGGTAATTGATGGGTTACAGCCGTGTTTTCCTGTTGCGGGAATTTCTGTGATTTTGGGGAATGACTTGGCAGGAGGTAGAGTTTTCATTATTCCTGAGGTGACGGATGTTCTGATGGTGCAGAGTCCTGATATATTGGCTATACAGCATCCAACGGTCTTCACAGCTTGTGCTGTCACAAGGGCTATGGCTAAGAGCCAGGCAAAGTTTGAGGATGTAGTGGACCTGATTGAGAGCATTTTTGGGGATCAGGATGATGGATCCTGTGTTGTGAAAGGTGTTTCTACATCTCAAGATGGGGTCTTGTCTGAAAATGTGCCGGTGTCGCTGCCACGTTACCGACTGGTTCAGGCACATCGGGGCAAGGATAATATCTTGGCTGACACCTTGTCGCACCAGTAGTGTTTTAGTACTGAATAGTCTCTTCTGAAGCTTATTCAGTATCTTTGGGTGGGGGTGTTAGGTACTTCCCCCCCCCCCCTCTAGTGAATGCTATGTACGTAACTCTTTTGTTTCTCTCCTGAGTGCAGTCCCCGTGGCTGGGAGTCAGGAATCAAGGGGTTAAGGGCTCCTGTACCCGATTGGCCAAGCTATGTCAGGTGACGGGTGACTCATCGGAAGCTTAAATACCAGAAGCTCCCAGAACTCTCTCTCTCTTCGTCGACCCTGACTCATGAACAGACTGTGGTTTGAACTGCAGGAGGCCTGGCCACATGGCATAGAACTTTGTGTACTATTACCTACATTTGTTAATTAATATTGAATTGGGACGGATAAGGACTGACCTGAGGGTTTTCGTGTATTTTGTTTCAGGGTTATTTCCATTTAGGCAGGTTGGAGACTCTAGTTCGACGGCCCATTGCGAGGCTGTCTGGAGCACTGTTATCTTTGTTTATTGGTTTATTCTTGTCCTTGACTGGGTTGTTTGAATCAGGTTTGGGTTTTAACAAAATAAAATAATATTTTCTTGAACTTGAGTCTGGTTTTTGACTATGTTACACGGCTCTGAAGTAGCTGCATTCGGGAGTCGTAACAATGTATCTACGCACTGTAAATGGCTCGATTGTAATCATGTATTGTCATTCCGCTGACAGGTTAGCACGCAACTAAAACTTTAACTAAATAAACTAAACTGTGGTATAACTGTGGGTCTCAACCCGAAACAACACCTATTCCTTTTCTCCAGAGATGCTGCCTGACCCGCTAAGTTACTCCAGATTTTTGTGTCTCAACCAACGACTGTTGTTCTTTGGATGGTCCCTCTAACCATTCATTTGGAGTCGTAGAGTCATAGAGTGATAGCGTGGAAACAGGCCCTTCGGTCCAACTTGCCCACACCGGCCAACATGTCGTAGATACACTAGTCCCACCTGCCTGTGCTTGGTCCATATCCCTCCAAACCTGTCATATCCATGTACCTGTCTAACTGTTTATTTAACATTGGGATAGCCCCAGCCTCAGCTACCTCCCACGGCAGCTCATGCACCTACCACCCTTTGTGTGAAAAAGTTACCCCTTAGATTCCTATTAAATCTTTTCCCCTTCACCTTAAACCCATGTCCTCTGGTCCTCAATTCCACGACTCTGGGCAAGAGACTCTACCCGATCTATTTCTCTCATGATTTTATACACCTGTATAATATCACCCCTCATCCTCCTGTGCTCTAAGAATAGTCCCAGCCTACTCAACCTCTGCCTGTAGGTCACACCCTCACTGGCAGCATCCATGTAACTCTAGGCACTTCAGCAAACCCTTCACTCCCTCACTTAACTAAGTGCTCCTTCAGATTTACATGCCTGGTCTGCCGGAGTTATTGGGTCTCCTGACAAACACAGCTCACCCCATCGTTAGTATTTTAGAGACACTAAACTAAACTTCAGACCTCAACGTTGAATGGTAGATTGTATATCTCTGAAAATCGAGAATGGGAATAGATATTCCCAGTCCCTTGACCATTTAATGCAAATAGTTTAGGTTAGGGATACAGCACGGAAACAGGCACTTCAGCCCACCAAACCTGCACCGACCAGCGATCCCAGCACATTTACTCTATCCTACACACACCAGGTACAATTCACTTTTTTTTTTTACACACCAAGCTAATTAACCCACAAACGTGTACATCTTTGGAGTGTGGGAGGAAACCGCAGATCTCAGCCAAAACCCACGCAAGTCACAGGGAGAACATACAAACTCCATACAGACAAACTGTCCCGCAGTCAGGATTGAACCCGGGTCACTGGTGCTGTAAGGCAGTAGCTCTATCGATACACCACCGTCAGTAGAAACAAAGAACTGCGGATGCTGGTTTACACAAAAGGACACAAGGTCCTGGAGTAACTCAGCGGGTCAGGCAGCCACTCTGGAGAACATAGATGGGTGAGGTTTCGGGTCGAGACCCTTCAAGGCTGCATTGGGATGAGAAATTTCCTCCGAGTAGATTGTGAATCTTTAGAGCTCTCTTCCTCAATGGACGGCGGAAGCAAAATCATTAAATATTTTAAGTCCAAGGTTGCCAGAAACCATAACATTTCCTGTAAATAAGCAAGAAGGCAGAGCTGAGGTCATAGTCAGAACTTATCGAACGGTGGAAAGAGACTAAATACTGGAATAACTCAGCGGTTCAGGCAGCATCTCTGGAGAACATGGATAGGTGACCTTTTGGGTATTACCTATTACCCGCCATGCGTTGTCCTGTCTCTCCTCTCTTCCAGCTTTCTTTCCCCCTCTCCACAATCCTTCCCTCTCAACTTCATTCTTCTGCCTGCTCGCCATAACCCCTGACGTCCATCCTAATCAAGAATTTATCAATCTTCGCCTTAAAAATATCCATTGACTTGGCCTCCAGAGCCATCTGCAGCAATGAATTCCACAGATTCACCAACCTCTGACTAAATAAATTCCTCATCTCCTTTCTAAAGGTATGTCCTTTTATTCTGAGGCTAAGGCCTCTGGTCCTATACTCTCCCACCTGTGGAAACATCCTCTCCACATCCACTCAATCCAGGCTTTTCACTATTCGGCAAGTATCAATGAGGTCCCCACTCTTCCTTCTAAACCCATAGGGTTGACACCGTGGAGCAGTGGTAGAGTTGGTGCCTTACAGCACCGGAGACGAGGGTTCGATCTCAGCTAGGGATTTCAAGTCTTCATGTCAATTCAAGTTAAATCTGGAATTTGAAACAAAACCTTTTGTAAATGGGCGGCACGGTGGCGCAGCGGTACAGTTGCTGCCTTATAGCGCCAGCGACCCAGGTTCGATCCTGACTACGGATGCTGCCTGCACAGAGTTTGTACGTTCTCCCCGTGACCTGCGTTCATTTTCTCCGGGATCTCCAGTTTCATCCCACACTCCAAAGATGGACAGGTTTGTCGTTTAATTGCCTTTGTATAAAAGTAAATTGTCCCAAGTGCATGTAGGATGGTGTGAGTGTGCGGGGATCGCTGGTCGGCGCGTACTCCGTTGCCTGAGAATAAGGGTATTTCCGATCTGTTTCTCTAAACTAAAGTCTCGTTCAGTCATTCGACACCATCCTCCCACCAGGAAAGCCTTAAAGTCCTCCGTTTCATCCTCGACTGCACAACCATCCCATTTATCACTAATGTAAATTGCTTTTTCTAAGCTTCCGCCCAGTCTAGTTTCAGTCAAAAACACTGAATCAAGCATTTGAACAACTAATCTTTATTTTAACAAAAGCGCAATTACAGTTCTGTACCTATCCCACCGCGTGTTCGATCCTCGTATCTGCCTGATCAAGCCCTCTAGGCCTTGTTCAAACAGAGACACTCCAGAAGGTCACGCAGTCCCAAGCGCTCTCCCAGAAGATCGACGCTGGACCTCATGGTAAAGGACTTTTATATGTCCTGAGACCTCGAGGGGCTGAACCACATGGGGGTGGTCTCTTAATAATCCAATTACAGATATCGATTAACCCCATACATAACGGACATTCCCCTAACCCAATAATACAGCAGCTCAATACATTGTATTCAAACAGGACTTCTAAAGGAAGCCAAATTAGGAACATTCACCCTGATTGGCAAGAAACCCAGACAGGGCTCAATACCTCACCCAAACAACACTAAAGAAAAGTAGAACTCTGCAACATTATTTACAAGGTGTATGTCTGGTTTGCAGCCATCCAATCCATTCTCTACATTTTGCACCTAATTGACAAGGTCTGCAGATGTTCTTATTCTTTTCTTGCAACTTGTATCTAGGCTATAGACACACTGGCACCACTCCACAGCTTGTCCCAGCAGTGCAGAGAGCAATTGCAAATTGACGAAATCTCACAGCTGCTCTAAAGCAATTTTAAAGTCCTAGCCTCTCCAATTTGGCCAGGATTAACACTAACACTCTACTCCACTTAGCAGAGCTCAACCACAACAACTTCTCCTTTGACTCCTCTCACTTCCTCCAAGTCCAAGGCGTAACTAAGGGTACCCGCTTGGGCCCCAGCTATGCCTGCCTCTTTGTAGGGTACCTTGAACAATCCCTGTTCCAGGCGTACACTGGCCCTATCCCCGAACTCTATCTCTGACTGCATTGATGACTGCATCAGCTCTATCTCCTGCACCCATGCAGAACTCATGGACTTCATCAACTTCAACACTCATTTTCAACCCTGCACTCAGATTTACTTGGACCATCTCCGACATTTCCCTCCCCTTTCTTGATCACACAGTCTCCATCACAAGCAGGGCCGGATTTACGTATAGGCTTCACAGGCTTAAGCTTGGGGCCTCGAGATCTAGGGAGGCCTCAGCAGGGCCGGATTTACCTACAGGCCTCATAGGTTGAAGCCTAGGGCCTCAAAATCTAGGGGGCCTCTGCAAGGTGTTTTTTTTCCCCAGAGTAAAAAAAATCCTGAGAAAAAAAAAAAATTGGAGCGCCATCAGCATTTTCACTTTGACGGAAATTACCCGAATTTCTGGTTCCGGCTGCTGGAAGTTTTGGGGAACAAAATTGCGACCATCCGCACCTGCGCAGTTGGGGGAAGCCGGTGACGCAGTAGCGATGCAAAATGCCACCGTCTTTCCACGCGTGCCCAGTGGGCCCCGGGCAGCTTCAGATCTCCATTTGCAGATCCACACAATCACCTCGATGCCTGGTGTTTACTCCATGTAAGTAGTGGAATATTGCGTTGCGGGAGTGCCCGTTTCTCTGGGCCTGGGGGGGTGGGGGGCTGAGGTGTCTGCGGCACAGAGTTGGTGCCTCGCTGTGTCGGAGGGATAGAGAGGGGGGGGATGTGAGAGGGGGAAAGGGGGGGTTGAGACAGGGGTGGATAGAGAGAGAGGTAGGGGGAGAGAGAGAAGGAGGGGGAGAGAGAGAGGGGAAGGGGGGGAGAGAGATGGGGAGGGAGGAGGGGGGAGAGGGAAAGGGGGATTATCTTTAGTGAGATTGCAAAATTAAGGGAGGTTTTAGAGCAATTATATTTTCTCCTCCATATGAATAATATCAAACAATTGGAACTGCTTTCTTTTCCTTGATAACAATACAGAAAAATACGAATGCCATAGTTTGCACTTTCATTTTGCATCATATTTTTAATGTGCACACACTAACACAGTCGAACAGTAACAGGCAATCAAATCAACACACAAAACATTTTCTGAAAAAAGTTTTCATTTACTGCAAAAACTTACAGCACTTTATTTGCCGTGTTTGCATGCTCCTCTATAACATTTTACATAACATTTTACAGTACAACTTGATTATTAAAAGGACAGCTTCAATTCTTGATTTTAAAAATGTATACAACATTTATTCCCAATCATCCCATTCCAACCACTCATTACTCTTGACTCAACCAAAATTATTTCTGAAATATTGGTCATAAATTTGGTGCAAAAATGCTCCAAAATAAGGCTCAGAATGCACCGGAGAGCATCTAAAACCCCAGAGCTTCCAAGGCCCTTAAGCAGGCCCTAGTCCCCGGCCGCAAGGGTCTTTGAGCTTAGAGCTTGTGATATGTACTGCGTGCACTTATTTCACATAAAATGTTTGTAATCCTACCATGCCACCCCCCTTTTTGAAAAGCTTCATATCAGCCCGATGTATAATATTTTTGACACTGTCATAGGCCTTTCCTACATATGCTGTCACAACGCACTGTAGTCTCTACAGTAATTTTCCTTGCCCTCCATTTCAGAATAATAGTGTTTTAAGCTGATAACTCGACACTAGCACTGGCAATAAATAAAAAGCGCAGCTTTCTAGCCCTTATCTCATTGGCCGCACTCGGCTGCACATCGGTGTCAATCTGGTGGGCTCTTCCATCTTCCTCTCGTCGTAGAGGTTGGGGATTGGGAGGGGCCTCACAAGTGGAATAGCCTAGGGCCTCTCTCCATCTAAATCCAGCACTGATCACAAGAAATAGACTATTGACTGACATCTATTACAAACCCACAACCATCTTGACTACACTTCTTCTCACCCTGCTTCCTGCAACGACTCTATCCCCTATTCCCAATTCCTCATCTTGGGCTGCATCTGCGCCCAAGATGAGGTGTTCCATACTAGAACATCTGAGATGTCCTCATTCTTTAGTGAATGGGGGTTCCCCTCTCCCCGTATAGCTGAGGCCCTCACTCGTGTCTACTCGGTACCCCTCTGCTCTGCCCTTGCTTCCCCTCCCCCTTGTCACAGCAGAGACAGAGCCCCTAGTCCTTACCTTCCACCCCATCAGCCGTTGCAAACACACATAATACTCCAAAATCTCCGCCATCTCCAACGGGATCCCACCACTAACTACATTTTCCCATCTTCAGCCCTTTCCACCATCCGCAGAGACCATTCCCTCCACAACTCCCAGGTTAACTCACGCCTTCCCACCCAAACCACCCCCTCCCCAGGTACCTTCCCCTGCAAACACAGAAGATGCAACACCTGTTGCTATACCTCCTTCCTCAACTGTCCAGGGACCCTGACAGTCCTTTCAGATTAGGCAGAGATTCACTTGCACCTCCTCCGACCTCATCTACTGTATCCGTTGTTCAAGATGTGGACTCTTACACATCAACGAGACGAAACTCAGACTGGGCGATCGTTTCGCGAAACACCTTCGCTCAGCCCACGTGAACCAACCTGATCTCCCGGTTGCTGGATTCTCCTTCCCATTCCTACACAGATCTTTCTGTCCTCCGTCTCCTCCATTGTCAGAGTGAGGCTAAACACAAATTGGAGGAACAGCATCTCATATTACGCTTGGGCAGCTTACAGCCCAGTGGTATGAAGATTGATTTCTCTCACATTTCTCTCAGGTAGCACCGGCATTCCCTCTCTCTCTACCCCTCCCCCACTCAAGTCACACTGGCTACTCATTTTCACCTTACAAACAGCTACCACTGGCCTGTTTCCTTTATCATCGTTCATTTTTTGCGTATCTTTCATTCATTGTTCTTTATCTCTCCACATCACCATCTATATTTCTCGCCTAATCAGTCTGAAGAAGGGTCTTGGCCCGAAACGTCACCCATTCCTTCTCCCCAGAGATGCTGCCTGAACCCGCTGAGTTACTCCAGTTTTTTGTGTCTATCTTCGATCTCAACTAAATCATTGATGGCTGCATCAGACATTTATACAAAACCTTAAAATGTTTTTTTTAGTTTAGTTTAGTTTAAAGATACAGCACCGAACCAGGCCCTTCAGCCCACTGAGTCCACGCTGACCAACGATCCCCGCACATGAACACTATCTCCGCACACTAGGGACAATTTTCACTTATACCAAGTAGGAAATTAACCTGTATGTCTTCGGAGTGTGGGAGGAAACCGGAGATCTCAGAGAAAACCTACATAGTCACAGGAAAAAACGCACAAAGTCCGTACTGACAACATCTGTAGATGGGACCAAACCCACATCTCTGGCGCTGGAAGCACTGTAAGGCAGCAACTCTACCGCTGCACCACCGAGCTGCCAATTTCCACTTTTTCAGTTTTCCCGCATTTGAAAGTATTTGCTTGTGTTTTTCTTTTATTGTATGATCACATAATTAATTCACTCAACACAAAATAAACTCATTGATCTATTTTATTTGTGGTTGGGTTGAAGGGTGGGACCTTGGTTAAATGCAAGGACCCACCCAAGTAAGATATAGTGGTCCCAAAATACGAAAAATAACATGTTTTAAATATTATTTTCTGTAATCTTTCCAACTCTTTTCTTTTATAAGGGCCTGTAATCCAGTAAACGCCTACTCCCACCCCGTGGTTGTACGACTCATTATTTAAAAATTGGCTTCAATGAAGAAAGTTAAACAGTGTTTGTCAATTGAGAAACAATTTGCGATTCAGGCTGAGGATCTTTCGCCAGATCTGGGGAATGTTGGATGTGGAAAATTGAAGAGAAACATTATCAACGTTATCAGCGGTAGGGATGCTTACTTACAGACTGGAGACCCGGGTTCGATCCTGACTACGGGTGCTGTCTGTGCGGAGTTTGTACGTTCTCCCCGTGACTGCATTGGTTTTCTCCGGGTGCTCCGGTTTCCTCCCACAGTCCAAAGACGTGCAGATTTTTATAGGCTAATTGCCTTCTGTAAATTGACTTAGTGCGTAGGATATAATACTGGGATAACATAGAACTAGTGCAAGGGTGATCGTTGGTCAGTGCTGTCTGTATGGTGTCTCTGCGTTCTCCCTGCGAACATGTACGTTTCCTCCGGGAGCTCCGGTATCCTCCCACACTCCAAAGACGTACAGGTTTGTAGTCTAATTGGCTTTGACAATTGTAATTGTCTTTAGTTTATAGGACAGTGCAAGTGTACAGGACGATTGTGGTTGGCACAGACTCAGTGGGACGAAGGACCGGTTTCCACGTGATATCCTTAAACTAAAATTAGAGGGAGGGGAGGTGGGGTGGGGCAGAGGTGGTAGATGGGGAGAGGACATAGAATATTGAACAGTACAGCACAGGAACAGGCCCTTCAGCCCACAAGGTCCATGCAGAACCTTATGCCTAGTCAAACTAATCACCTCTGTCTGCATGTGATCCATATCCCGCCATTCTATTCATGCCCATGTGTCTATCTAAAAGCCTCTTAAGCACCAGAGAGGAAGTTGGGGGGGGGGGGGGGGGGGGAAACAAAGTGAGGGAGAATGAGTGCTAAGAGGTTGATGATAAAACAAAAGGAGAGGTATGGAGGGGGGGGGGGGGGGGGGGGGGGGGGGTGGGGAAAAAAGGGAAGGAGGTTAGTGAGAGAGGGATGATGGAGAAGGTGTGGAATGGGGAAGGCAGGAGAGCGGAGAGCAAAAGACGGGAAGGAAAGGGGAGTTAGAGCCCTAATCCCCCAGATCTGTACACTGTAAATGGATCGATTGTAATCATGTATTGTCGTTCTGCTGACTGGTTAGCACGCAACATAAAGCTTTTCACTGTACCTCGGTGCACGTGACAATAGACTAAACTGAACTGAGGAAGGCGATGGGAGAGCGTAGGAGCAAAAATGGAAAGGCCATGCAGAGTTGGTGTTGGAAGTAACGGGTGATTTATTGAGGCTGGTGCTTGTGCACCAGGAGGCCAGCCAAAGCTGACCTGTCAAGTGTGAATTTTAAACTTTTTTTGATGAGGTTTCTGTAGATTAGAGACTCGTGTTATGAGTCATACATTTGTAGTTACACCCACTAGCTTTTCAGTGTCGCGGTCTGCTGCTTTCCGTTAAAGTGGAACTCTTTAAGACAGAAGTTGTATTTGCTATGTAGTCATTGAAGTCTATGAATCCTTATCTTGGTGTAAAGTTGCTGTTATTATAAGAACATCAATACGAACCCATGCACTCCAGTTGGAGACTAGACTGTGATGTTACACATCACATTTTAACACAATACAAGGATTTGTTTAACGACAAGCTGGGCAAGTTGTCTGTGAGATACACGATTACTATTGACCCCGAGGCAATCCCAGTTGTTTGTCCGGCTCACAGGATTGCCCACGTTATGCGGGATCGTATCCAAAGTGAACTTTAACAGAATGGTGACTCTTGGTGTGATTACTCCCGTAACTGAACCCTCAGTCTGGGTCTCCTCAATGGTTGTCGCTACTAAGAAGAACAAAGATGAGATTTGTATCAACCCCAAGGACAATCAGGAAGATTGTTCCCGATGTTGGGGAACTCCAGAACAAGGGGTCACAGTTTAAGGAAAAGGGGGAAGTCTTTTAGGACCGAGATGAGAAGATCTTTTTTCACACAGAGAGTGGTGAGTCTGTGGAATTCTCTGCCACAGAAGGTAGTTGAGGCCAGTTCATGGGCTATATTTAAGAGGGAGTTAGATGTGCCCCTTGTGGCTAAAGGGATCAGGGGGTATGGAGAGAAGGCAGGTACAGGATACCGAGTTGGATGATCAGCCATGATCATATTGAATGGCAGTGCAGGCTCGAAGGGACGAATGGCCTACTCCTGCACCTATTTTCTATGTTTCTATACAACTATTAAACGACCGCATTATCCAATGCCCTCTGTGGATGCGATTGTGGCGCAGATGGCTGAAGCAACTGTATTCACAGTGCTCTATGCCAAGAGTTCATTCTGGCAGATTCCACTGGAACATAACTCCTCCAAGTTGACAAATTTCAGTACTCTGTTCGAACGTTTTAAATTTCTGAGGATGCCTTTTGGTATAGGTTCTGCCAGTAAAGTATTTCAACAATCCAATTGTTTGCTGGATACCCATGCTCCATCGTATTGGACGATATCCATATTGCTGGAAATAGGCTCAAGGAGCACGATGCCAATCTGATGAAAGTATTGAGCCACGCCAAAGCCATCCATCTCCAGCTTAATCCCATAAAATGCCGATTCAGAGTGAATGAGGTAAAATACTTAGACCATATTTTTACCAAAGACAGCCTGAAAACTGATCCAGCAGAAACCAGTGCTATTAATGAACTTCCAGCACCCACAGATGTGCTCAGTTTGCAGAGGTTCCTTGGCACGGCTAACTATCTGAGCAAATTCAGTCCGGACTTCAGCAAAATATCGCCAACTTACACACAAAGACTCTGCTTGGACCTGGCATGAAGAACAGCAGACAGCACTCGACGCTCTTAAACGGCAGATGAGTGATGCTCCTACTCTAGCGTACTTTGATCCTAAACTACCGATTACACTTACTTGCGACGCCTCACAACACGGGCTGGGCGCTGCACGCCTTCAGAATGATGGCCATGGCAATAAGCCTGTCGCCTATGCCTCGCGCAACATGTCTGACACAGAACAACGATATGCCCAAATTGAAAAAGAGCTGTTCGCGGTTGTGTTTGCCTGCAAGAAATTCAACGATTTCATCTTTGGCCACACTGTCACAATTGAAACCGACCACCAACCTCTGATCAGCATTTTCAATAAATCTATCCACACCTCTCCAGCACGCCTACAGCGGATGTAACTACAACTTCAAAAATATGACATCGTTCTAATCCACAAAGGCGGTAAGAATATGCACCTGGCTGACACTCTTTCACGTGCACCATGGAAGACCTGCGAGGATCAGCCCTCGATGGATGATGACTTTATTGTGACTTTATGTCCTTTATCCCTTCATCTTGGAAAGAGGACCTGGTTGCCCACACTGCTACTGACAAGACCCTATGGTCGCTAACCTCTGTCATTAAGCACGGATGGCCAGACAAACATTACAACGTTCCATTGCCAGTCCGGCTTTTCCTCTCTGTCCGAGATGAGCTAGTGTTACAGGACGGGATTGTTTTAAAAAGACACAAGGCCATGGTTCCTGCTTTGCTGCACCACCGGTAATATGATGCTGTTCATGCAGGGCATCCAGGTTCTGAAGCCACTGTGTTACAGGCGAAAAGCATGTTTTACTGGCTTGGCATTGCCGAATGCATTAACAAAAATGTGGTATCTTGTGCAGTGTGCAATAGTTTGACACCTCACCAACAAAAGCAACCACTTCTGCCACATCCTGTACCCTCGCTCCCGTGGTCTACAGTGGCAGCTGATCTATTTGACTGGCACGGCAAGCAGTACCTGGCGCTCGTTGATTCTTATTCAGGATGGTTCGACCTTGATTTTATCAGCTTCCAGCGGAGTGATTTCTTAGTTATCTCATCACCTTTCAGTCCACGGATCTCCAGGTAAGCTGCTAACTGACAATGGCAGTCAGTTCACAAGCCAACAATTCACAGAGTTCGCTAGACTCTGGAATTTCCACCACATCACCAGCAGCCCTGAATATCCACAGTCTAATGCAGGGGTTCTCAACCAGGGGGGGAATTCCAGGTTTTCAGGGGGGGAATTGGGACCACAGATTAGCAAACTCAAACTGTTAGAAATAAAGGATTTTCAGTATTATATGTATATTATTTGGAATGCACGTTTTGAGGCATACAATCTTGGAAAGGGGGGGAAATGACCCTCTGACATATGGTGAAAGGGGTGCATGGGGCAAACAAGGTTGAGAACCACTGGTCTAATGGGCTGGCTGAACCGGCTGTCAGAAGTGCAAAACAGCTCATGGAACATTCTCACAGAGCTAAATCTGACATATTCCTGGGCATTGGCTCAACTTACGCAACATCTCCGGTGACCCCGTCTTGGGTTCACCCGCTCAACGCTTATTGTCCCGTACCATGCTGCCCGTAGCAGATCAAGCATTAATCCCACAAGTTTTTCCGTCTGAGGAAGTTCAATCCAGGTTGCAACAGATGCGTGACATTCAAAAGAAATGGTTCGACTAGACGTCACAACTGACCAAAGGGCAGGTGGTCCTCTTACAGACTGACAAGGCCATGACCCTATTGGAGTAATTTCTGGACTTGCTTCGGAGCCACTCACGTGTATTGTTAGAGCCGATGGTGGCACCTACAGACGCAACAGGCAAAATATTCTGCCTGCGAACGAGCCGGTTCCTCCTCCATACTTCCGGATCATACAAGTTCATTTAAATCTGCATCTAGTGGCTCTTGCATGCTCTTGCCAGCACAATTCATGCCTGCGACAGTTCCTCTGTCTGTTCCATCGTCGCCTGCGCCACAGTCTCCTGCTTCGTCTCCAGTCTCCCTCAGCGGTTAAGTCGCCTGCTCTTTCCCCGGAGAAAAAGAACGGAGATGGTCTCTATTGTACACGTGCCGGTCGTGTTTGCAGGCCGGTCGTGAAGTTTGTTCGGACTATGTTTGATTTTCCACCAGTCTGTCATCGGTTGTGATACTTGCTTTGTTTAGTTTATGGGTCTATATTGTTGTTGATTCTTTAAGAGGGGAGAATGTAGATTAGTGACTCATGTTATGAGTCATACATTTGTAGTTACGCGCACTAGCTTTTCAGCATCACAGTCTGCTGCTTTCCGTTAGTTTAAGTGGAACTCTTTAAGAGATAAATTGTATTTGCTATGTAGTCATTAAAGTCTCTGCTTCCTTATCTTGGTGTAAAGTCGTTGTTATTATAAGAACATCAATGAACGGTTTCCACTTGTGGGAGAATTTAGGAAGATGAGGAGAGATTTCTTTAGTCAGAGGGTGGTGAACCGGTGGAATTGTTTGCCACAGAAGGCTGAGGAGGCCAAATCAATGGATATATTTAAGAGATAGATGGATAGATGGATGGATGGATGGATAGAGATAAATAGATGGAGATAGAGAGCGAGAGCGCGAGAGCGAGCGCGAGAGAGAGCGGTGTCAGAGGTTATGGGGAGAAGGCAGAAGAATGGGGTTCGGAGGGAGAAATAGATCAGCCACGATTGAATGGCGGAGTAGATTTGTTTGGCCGAGTGACCCAACTCTGCTTCTATCACATGATCATATGATCTTATGATTACCAGTAGATCCAAATTTCTGTTACAATGATGGGTGCACACATAAGAATGAAATTTCTGTTAGACTTTGTCTGCGGTCTTCCCATCACCACATTAACACAATCCACATCCTTAGCCCTCACTATTGTTTACCGACAACAGGGGGGAAAGAGAAAGGGGAGGAATTGGACGAGGGGAGGAACTGAAAACAGCGTTTGACAGCATTGGGCTTCTACTCGCTGGAGGTTAGAAGGTTGAGGGGGATCCTTGTTGAAACTTACAGAATAATGAAAGACACAGATAGAGCAGATGTGTAAAAAGGGTGTTTCCTCTGGTGGGAGAGTCTAGGACCAGAGGTCATAGCCACAGAATTAAAGGGCATGCTTATAGAAAGGAGATGATGAGGAACTTCTTTAGTCAGAAGATAGTTAATCTGAGGAACTCCTTGCCACAGAGGGCTGTGGAGGCCAAGTGAGTAGATAATTTTAAGGCAGAGATAGACAAATTTTTAATTAGAACCATTGTCAAGGGCTATGGGGAGAAGGCAGGAAAATGGGATTAAGATGCAGAGATCAGCCATGATTGAATGGCGGAGTAGGCTCAATGGGCTGAATGGCCTAATTCTACTCCTATAGCTTGTGAACGTGTGAACAATACTCTAAATGCGGTCTCACCGACGTCTTATACAACTGCAACATGACCTCCCAATTTCTATACTCAATACTCTGACTGATGAAGGCCAATGTGCCAAGACCCGTTTTCACCACCTTATCTACCCGTAACGCCCCTTTGAAGGAACAATGTACCTGCATTCCTCGATCCCTCTGCTTTACAACACTCCTCAGAGCTCGACCATTCACTGTGTAGCTCCTGCCCTTGTTAGACTGCCCAAGATGTAACACCTCACATTTCTCTGCATTAAATGCCACCAACCATTCCTCAGGAAAATCGCATCCAAAAATATTAACAATAGCACCATCAATGAACGGTTTGGTCGAATTCTGAATCGAAGAGCCAAGTGAAGTCTGAGTGTGAGGCAAACTTGCCACATCAGTCATAGAATCATAGAAACATTGAACATTAGTGCTGGAGTAGCACCTTTGAGCCAGCACCGCCATTCAAAGTTTATTGTCGTGTGTGCCAATTAAGGTAGAGTGAAATTCGATTACCATACAGCCATACTAAAAATAAGCAACAAGACACACAACAATTTAAAATAAACATCCACCACAGCAGATTCCCCACATTCCTCACTGTGATGGAAAGCAATGAAGTCCAATCTTCTTCCTCTTTATTCTCCCGCAGTCGGCGCAGTCGAACCATCCGCAGTCGGCGTGATCGAAGCTCCCGCAGCCGACGGTCGAAGCCCCCATGTCAGGGCGATTGGGGTGGTCGAACCTCCTGAGGCTTGGAGCTCCTAACGTCGGTCTCCAGCAAGAGGCCGCCGGCTCCACGATGTCAGGCTGCAGTGCGGACGGAGATACGATTTTAAAAATCGCATCTCCCTCGAGGTAAGAGATTAAAGTTTCCCCCAAACCCCCCACCACATCCCCCACACATAAAACAAGCTAAAGAACACTAAAATAAACATTTAACACATACTATGAAGCAACAAAGAAGGAAGGAATGAGACAGACTGTTGGTGAGGCAGCCATTGTGAAGGGATAAGAATGAGAAAGGGAGTTAAAATGGTGAGCATGGTTAGAAAAAATTCCATGTTAGTCAGCTAGCAATGTTTTCCCAAAACATGTTTAGTTCAAAAAATGTTTTCAGAAGTACAGTTTATCTTGAGCTGTTTCGGAAGAATGGTAATAAGAAAATCTACAATTTATTCCATCAACAAAACCACTTCAGGACTCCGGACATTGTTATTGGTGCAGGCACTGTTGTGGTAAGTAAAAGTAGGCAAGGCTTGAAAGAATTCTCTGAATAATGGAAATGTCATTTCAATTCTTCTCATTGCTTTTTAAAGTAAATGCCCAGCAACAGAATGGAAGAAGAAAACCCACCGCAATTCTAATTTATTTTTAATTGTTGTAAAAGTAGAAATAACTTCTGCATTCCCATCAGCTTGCAATCTGGTTAATTGTGATAAAGGAAAAGATGTGGATCGGTTTATACACATTGAAAGGGGCCCTTCGTTCCAACTCGTCCATGCCGACCAAAATGCCCACCTGAGCTAGACCCATTTAGAACATGGAATAATACAGCATAGGAACAGGCCCCTTAGCCCACAGTGTCTGTGCTGAACATGATACCAGGTTTAACTAATCTCCACGTAATCCATATCCATCCATTCCCTGCATATCCATGTGCCTATCCAATAGCCCCTTAAATGCCACTATTGTATCTGCCTCCACCACACTCTTGGCATTGCCTTCCAGGCATTCACAACGCTCTGCAGAAGAAAAGAACACTTGCTCTGCACATCTCTCCTTCAAATGTTACCCCTCTCCCCTTAAAGTAGTGCCCTTTAGTCCTTGACATCTCCACTCTGGGCACACCTTCACTATCTACCCTATCTTCAATGCCTCTCATAATTGTATATACTTTTATCAGGTCTTCCCTCAGCCTCCGATGCTCCAGATAAAACAATGCAAGTTTGTCCAACCTCTCCTTATAGCTAATACTTTTATATCCAGGCAGCATTCTGGTAAACCTCTTTTGAGAGTTTAGAGATAAAGCGTGGAAACAGGGTCTTCGGCCCACTGAGTCGGCGCTGAGCAGCGATCCCCGTACGCTCGCACTACCCTACAGCCTGGGGACAATTTACAATGTTTACCAAAGCCAAATTAACCGACGAACTTGTACATCTTTGGAGTGTGGGAGGAACACCCGGGAAAAACACACTTGTTCATGGGAAGAACGTAATTGATATTTTTGGAATATCGATATCATTGGGTATTTTTAAGGTGGAGATTGACAGATTCCTGATTAGTGTGGGTGTCAGGGGTTATGGGGAGAAAGCAAGAGAATAGGGTTGAGATGGAAAGATAATTCTGCCACGATTTGTCTCGATTCTAATTCTTTTCCAAAAACATATGAACCTATGAGTGCTTTGAAAGAACCAATGAAGTGCTTTGAAAGGCTGGTCCTCTCCCACATCAAATCCAGCATCCCTGCATCATTGGACTCTCATCAATTTGCATACAGGGCAAATGGATCCACAGAAGATGCCATCTCTGTGGCTCTTCACACTGTCCTGACCCACCTGGAAAGATAGGGCACCTACGTGAGGATGCTCTTCATTGACTATAGCTCTGCCTTCAATACAGTCATCCCCACCAAGCTCACCAGCAAACTCCACCAGCTAGGCCTCAGCTCACTGATATGCGATTGGATCCTGAACTTTCTGACGGAGCGACCGCAGGCAGTGAGACTGGGGCCGCACCTGTCCTCCACTATCACCCTGAGCACCGGCACACCATAGGGCTGTGTACTGAGCCCCATGCTCTACTCCCTCTTCACCCACGACTGTGTCCCTGCATTTGACAACAACACCATTGTCAAGTTTGCAGACGACACAATGGTGATCGGGCTGATCACCAACGGTAATGAAACAAACTATAGAGCGGAGGTGCAGAACCTGGCGGACTGGTGCTCACGGAACAAATTGTCACTAAACACCAAGACCAAGGAGCTGATTATCGACTTTAGGAGGACACATAATGGGGAATACACTCCAATCTCCATCTACGGGGACAGTGTGGAGAGAGTGTCCAGCTTCAAGTTTCTGGGCACTCACATCTCAGAGGACCTCACATGGTCCACCAACACCGCTGCGCTGGTCAAAAAGGCACAGCAACGACTGTTCTTCCTAAGAACATTGAAACGGACTGGTCTGCCCCAACAGCTGCTGACGACCTTCTACCGCTGCACCATAGAGAGCATACTAACGTATGGCATCTCTGTGTGGTATCTCAGCTGCACGGAGGCGGAGAGGAGAGCTCTTCAGCGCTTTGTCCACAGAGCGCAACAGATTATTGGGACACCGCTACCAGCCTTGGAGGGCATCTACAACACACGGTGCCCGTAAAGACTCCTCTCACCCTTGCAATGGACTGTTCGAACTACTCCCTTCCGCCAGACATTACAAGGCCTTCAACGCCTGCACCACCAGTCTCAGGAACACCTTCATTCCCAGAGCTATAGCGGCTCTGAATCGGCCCTGTTGAGTACCCCCCCACCCCCATGGACGGCCTCCTCCTGCCTCGCACTTTAGTCGGTGTTGATTTTACTGGTCTAATATTCGTTTTTACAAACCTTGTTCTCAGGGTATTTAAACCTAAATTTTATTTGTCGATTAAGTTATGACATCGGATGGAAGTTGCAAACCAAATCTCGTTGCACTTATGTGTAATGACAATAAAAGATATTATTGTTATTATTATGTGAATGAGGTAGCAAACGATCGTCACTCGATCGGAGTTGGTGACCAGAATGGTGTATAGAAGTGCCGCCTTGAATGTAGTGTTGGAAAGATTCAAAGATGCTGGCTTTGGCTCAGCCAATGTCTATTAAATGAGATTACCGTATATTGAAGATTAATTCATTGACGAAAGATACTGGACAACAGATGCCTTGAGGGGCTGAGGGTAGAAAGGAAGGGCTGGAAACAAGGTGCCTTTACGAAATATGTGGATAATTTTACTGGGAGTAATATGTGGAGATGAGAGTATGGAATGGAGTAGATCCATGGATATTTGGATGTCAGTGGTGGGATGAAAAGGAAAGCAATTCTCAAAATGCTTCTTGTGTAGGAAGGAACCGCAGATGCTGGTTTACACCAAAGATAGAGACAACATGCTGGAGTAACCCAGTGGGTCAGGCAGCATCACTGGATAAAAGATATAGGTGATGTTTCAGGTCATGAGTCTGATGAAAGGTCTCGACCTGAAACGTCACCTATTTCTTTTCTCCAGAGATGCTGCTTGATCCATTGAGTTACTCCAGCATTTTGTGTCTCTATCTAGAAAAGCTCTTGTTACAAGCGAAAAATGATGGACAATGGGGAATGAGTATTGACGTTATTGGGATACTTGGCCATGTTAAGTGTACAGAGAAGATATGGATAAACAATGCATCATGTTGCCATTTCATAAGATCATTTAATATTGTGTTTGTATGAGCTCGGGACAATTTTGTACTGATTTCTTGTGTCTTTATATTTAGATTCAGCAATGACCACACCAAGACGCCGCCCTCCAGAGCCGATGGTTCTTTGTGTCCTTGGGTTGTCACCAGGTGCCACCACAACATAGTATTTTCACCGGGGTTGTAATTGTCCAATGTATCTACAAAAGTATTAAGGGTCCTTTTGGGTTTAAATCAGGCATTTGGGATAATACGGTTGATGATACATTTAATTGTAATTGCATTTGTAACTTTAATTTAACCACATACTTGTCCGTATATTTCAACTAAATCAAATTTTAATGCATGTCCCTGAAGTCTATTTCTCTAAAGTTCCATTGGCTGACCTCAACTCTCTATTCTTGACTTTGTACCAGATTCCTCGATACCTTTGGGGCCCTAGATTGGCCTGTCTTTTCCCTTTGTCTTTTTAACTGCTTGATTACACAACATTTTGATCTTCTAAACAAGTACTAACAAACCATCTTGATGCGTATGACGTCCTTGTGTAATCTATGTAATCCCTATATTATTATTGTTAATCAGCATTAATCTTTTCCAAAGACAACATATAATTGCTGAAGATTTTGCGCGCTGCCTCACCCGCTGAGTTTCTCCAGCTTTTTTGTCCACCGTCATATAATTGCTGAAGTTCACTGTGTCCTGTCCAGTACAGTATTCCAGATAGTGGCTGACCACAGCAATGTCTAACGAACACAGTCACTCCCTCCCTTTTGTTTTCCATCACCCTTCAGTTGAACTGTTAGAAATCTGTTCTGTCATTAGTTTAGATTCGAGATAAAGCATGGAAACAGGATCTTCTGCCGAGACCACTGTGTCCTGTCTGAAGAAAGGTCTCGACCCGAAACATCGCCCATTCCTTCTCTCCGTTAATGCTGAGTTACTCCAACGTTTTGTGTCTACCTGCTCACACTAGATCTTTGTCATCCCACTTTTCGTTTTCCAACATCCCAGGGACAGCTCACAGACTTAGATCACCATTTAGCCTTCAAACTCACATGTCTTTGGGACGTGGGAGGAAACCGGAGCACCCGCAAGAAACCCATGGGCAAACATGCAAACTCCACAGAGAGCACACAAGGTTGGGATGGCGGCTAGGTGGCGCAGCGGTAGAGTTGCTGTCTCACGGCGCCAGAGGCCCGGGTTAGATCATGACTACGGGGAGCTTGTCTGCACAGAGTTTGTAGGTTCTCCCCATGACCCACGTGGTGTTTCCTCCCACACTCTAAGACGTACGGGTTTGTAGGTTAATTGGCTTCTGTAAAATTGTACAGTGTCCCTAGTATGTAGGATTGTGCAAGTGAACAAGGTGATCGTTGGTCAGCGTGGGCTCTGTGGGCCGGAGGGCCTGTTTCCATGCCGTATCTCTGAACTAAACTAAGTGATAAGGTTATAAGGGACTGGACTATGTGGGACCCGTTGGGTCCCTGTCACACAGGAGACTTGGTCCCCCAACGCAATATTCCTCCACTCACCCATAGCCCCCAACTGCACAGGCGCAGCTCATTCCCTCATTAGGCATGAAATCTCTCCCCATCTCTTCACCCTCCCTCTTCTTTCCCCTCTCCTCCTCCCCTCCCCAATTCCTCCCTCACCTCTCTCTCTCCCTCTCCTTTCCCCTACCCTCAGTCACTCCCTCCCTCCTAACCCTCTATCCCCATCCCCCCCACTATCTCTCCTCACCTCCCCTACTGCCCTCCTAACCCTCTATTCCCAACTCCCTACCTCCCTCACTCCCCTACATCCTTTCCTTCTCCTCCTAACCTTCCCCAATCCCTCCCTCACCTCAGTCACTCCCTGCCTCTATAACTCCTCTCCCTTCCCTACTCCCCTCCTCTCCCTCTATCCCCTCTTCCTCCCCCCCCCCCCCCCCCCACTTTCTCCTCACCTTCCCACGATCTCGAGGTTGCCGGTTCTGTCCCATCTTGGTGATGAGCATCAGGCCTCGGATCCTCGGCTTGGCTCTGAAGCACCAGCAGTGTGGGCGGGGGAGGGGGAGGGGGTGGGGGCAGAGCTCGGAGATAAGACGGGGATGAGCCATGGGAGAGAGGGGGTCGGGCTATCATGGGGAGAAAGGCAGGAGCCAGCGAGGGGACCAGAGGGGAAGGGGCTGGATGCGGGGCGTATAGGACTCACAGCAGAACTGGACACTTTCCTCCGCAGGGATCAGACTCTCCGCCTTCCGTTTGGCGACGCCTCCGACTACAGGCCGGGCCAGACCGGGCTGCTCCCGTTCCATCCGAAAATTGTGTCCGGATGGAGACCTCTGCCGGCTACCCGCAGCGTCCCTCAGCTCCAGTAAAGACGCGATGGAGTAGGAAGGGGTGGACTGTCCCGGGGAGTGGCAGGAGAAGAGATCAATTTGCGCGGCACTGACTGGCAGGAGAGGAGATCGATCTGCCCACGTGCGTTTTTTACTATTTTTAAACCTTGCTAACTTTTACAATATACTACCAATCGGAACAAAACTTGTTGCACTTGCAGCACAGGAAACGGTGAGCGAGATGGAAAAAAATCATGGCGCTATCCTGTACCGTTTTTGCACAAATACAGAAAAAACATGCAAACCGGAAGAGAACAAGAACAAAGTTTTAGTTATATAAGGAATAGAATTAGGCCATTCAGCCCATCAAGTCTTCTCTGCCATTCAATCAAGGCTGATCTATCTCTCCCTCCTAACCCCATTCCCCAATCTTGTTAATGGATAGATCCCTTCCATTAATTTCTGATTTTGGTAAATGGTTAAGATAAATGGTCACGTAACCCTTGCCACCAGTGTAGAAGATGATGAAGTTTGACATGGTGACATGAGCTGACCTTGTTGTTCCAGATAACCAGCTGGAGACGAACGTTACTCTTTTTCACGAAGAGACAAAGGTGAAGTTCTCGGAACTGTCTGAGGAACTTCTCTGGGAGTACATACACAGTGGTGAGCCAATGTACGTGCAGAGCAAGCAGAAGGCCAGAACTCAGAGCAAAAGGAACAAACAAGCTGAGTTGATGTTTAGTTTAGAGACACAGCGTGGAAGCAGGCCCTTCGGCCCACCAAGCCTCCATCGACCAGCAATCCTCACACATTATCCTGCACACACTGGGGTCAATTTACAATTATACCAAGCCAGTTAACGTACAAACCTGTACCTCCTTGGTGTGTGGGAGGAAACACCCACGCAGGTCACGGGGTGAACGTACAAACTCTGTGGAGCCAAGCACCCGTGGTCAGGATTGAACCCGGGTTTCTGGCAGCAACTCTACCACTGAACCACTGTGCCGGAAGAACACGTAAACTGCTGGAGGAACTGGTGTCAGGCAGCATCTGACCACAATTAAGGTTCTTGTATTGTAGCACATTATTGCTGTGATTTTCCACTTCAGGACACAAGTAATTTGGATATTGCCCCTTCGACCCCTTGGTGATGTTTAAAATCTGCGGAATCTGTCCCAGCAGCTGTTTTCTTGGTCATTGACTCCAGATGAAAGAGCTTCAGTCATATACTCAGCGGTTCTTTTAGAAACTCAGTTCTACTAATACCTACTTATATGTCCAAAATAAACATGCAAAATGAGGACAGGACCTTTATAGTGCTTGTTGAAATCCAATCTTGCTCATTGCTCAAAATGTTTGTTGAGCCGTGACCCGAGTGTATGTGCAGGAAGGAACTGCAGATGCTGGTTGAAACTGAAGATAGACTCAAAAAAACTGGAGTAACTCAGCGAGACAGGCAGCATCTCTGGAGAGAAGGAATGGGCGATGACACCCTTCTTCTGACTACTTAGGAAAAGGGGAAATGAGAGATAGAGACCATGATGTAGAGAGATAAAGAACAATAAATGAAAGATATGCAAAAAAAAGTGGCAATAGTAAAGGAAACGCGCGTTTGTTGGCTGAAAACGCAAATCTAACGGACTTGAGTGGGGGAGAGATGGAGACAGAGGAAATGCCGGGGCTAGATAAATCAACATTCATTCTACTGGGCTGTAAGCTGAGTGTAATGTTGGAAATACAGTGGCTGATCGACATTGCTTCACAAACACAAACAGTTCAATTTGAGTTTAGTTTATTGTTACGTGTACCGAGGTACGGTGAAAAGCTTGTGTTGTCTGCTACCCAGTCAGCAGAAAGATAGTTTCTGTTTTTAGTGAGACGCAGAATACGAGGAGAAGGCCAATACACGGAGGCCTAGAGGAAGATCAAAGTTTCACTGCAATTATATTTCGTTTAGTTTAGAAAACCCAACGTGGTCACAGGAAGAACGTATAAACTCCGCATAGACAGCACCCGTAGCCAGGACCGAACCCGGGTCTCTGGCGCCCTAAGGCAGCAGCTCTTGCACTTTAGTTTATTTTAGTTTAGAGATACAGTGCGGAAACAGGCCCTTCGGCCCACCGCGTCCGCATCGACCAGCGATCCCCGCACATTCTTCTTCTTTCGTGTGGCGTGCACAGCCTAAAGTTGTTGGACAACTTATTTTATTTGATCTTCCGTTTGTGCACGTCGAGTTGATTGCATTAGTCGAAACCCCAGGGCGGACCACGTGAAGGTTGCAATTTTTCACCCCTCCCCGCACATTAACACTATCCCACACACACACGGGACAATTTACACGTACACCAAGCCAATTTACCTCCAAACCTGTATCTTTTGATTGTGGGAGGAAATCGAAGATCTCGGAGAAAACCCACGCAGTCAAGGGGAGAAGGTGCGCACTCCGCACAGACAGCACCCGTACTCGGGATCGAACCCAGGTCTCCGGTGCTGCAAGGCAGCAACTCTACTGCTGTGCCACCGTCTATTTACCTATCGTGGTGGGGATTTTAAGGTGGAACTTTGATTAGTCTGAAGGGGGTTGCTCTATGTTTTAATGGATGGTTTCATTCCAAGTTCAACCTTCATGTCTTATTTTCCATCATTACTTTCTGACTGAGACTCACTGCTTCCGATAAATTCTGCAAAGTTAAACCTTTTGCCACCTATTTTACTCCAGATTCTTTTGTTTCAAGGGACAAGGCAGGCGGCTATGGAATTCAGGCGCTTGGTGGGATGTTAGTTGAATACGTTCATGGGGACTTTTTGAACGTGGTGGGATTTCCCCTCAATCACTTCTGCAAGAAGCTGGCTGAAATCAACCGTTCATTGGAAAGCCAGTCTACGGAGAGCAATGCCACGCCTAGTGGTCCTGGAAACCAGGACAAGAGGATGGATGCAGAAAAGGGCCTGAAGTCTGACCAAACTCCACCAATGGAAGCGGAGCCAAAAGGTTTGGGCGCAACGACACAAAACGCTACCTCTGAGGCACGAGAGTCGGAAGTGCCCGACAGTTTACCAAGGACATCCGGCCACGTTGAGATGAATGAGGGCCTCCACAAAGTGGCAGATGTGGTGGACGGTTTCAAAGCATCAAAGGTGCGGAAATTAAATTGTGAACAGAATTTATTTTGGCTGTCAGAACCTTCCCCCCCCCCCCCCCCCCCCAAGATGGAAATATTAAATATTAGAGGGCATCGCTTTAAGGTGAGAGAGGAGGGGTGTAGGGCAAGTTTTTTTTACGGAGAGGGTGCATTGCGCTGCCAGGGTTGTTGGTGGAGGCAGATACGATAGTCGCATTTACATGACTTTTGGATAAGTACATGGATATGCGGGGAATGGAGGGGTTATGAGTCATGTGCAGATGGAACATTGTATTCTATCTTATGGATTAAATTACTAACGAGATTTGGAAGTGGCGGCGCTGCCCAAACAGTCCGTCTGTCTTTTTCTTTTTTTTGTTTTCTTTTGTCTTGTTGGATGTATATTTTAGTTTATTTTTAGTTGTGTATGTGTGTGTGTGGGGGGGGGAGGACTTGTTTTAGTCTCTTCCTTTGGGGGGGGGGGGGGGGGGGGATGCAACCTTTTCTTTGTCGTATCTCCATCTACGCTGATCCTAATCGCGGAGCTGGCGGCCTCCAACTGGGGCCGACCTCGGGGCTCCAGAGGCAGAGCCAGGACTCGCGATCATGAAACTGGCCGACTTCGGGCCTGTGGTGGCGCTGCGGCGGCAGCCCAACTTCGGACTCTCGGAGGCTTTGGCCGCGGGCCCAGTGGACGACAACATCGGGAGCTCGCAGGTCCCAGGTTGGTGACCGATTCTCCGGAGCTCCCGCAACAACAGCTTCGTCCGCTGTACTGGGGGGTGGGAGCTTTGTCCGCCCCGGGCTGCGGAGTTTGAAGCAGCCCGTTCGCGGAGCTCGGATTCGGCCGCGGGACTTACCATCACCCGGCGGGGGGCCCCCAACATCGAAAGCCTGGATCGCCTCAATGCACAGGAACAACAAGGAAGGAAGAGACAAGGACTTTAAGACTTTCGCCTTCCATCACAGTGAGGAGGTGCCTGGTAGACTCACTGTGGTGGATGTTAAATATGTGTTTATTGTGTGTTCTGTTATTTTATTCTCCGTCATGACTGCAAGGTACGTAATTTTGTTCAAACTAAAAGTATGAATGACAATAAAGGATACTTTATACTTTAACAGTTATATTTAACCCCCAAGAGCAAACATAGAACATAGAAAAGTATAGCACTGAAACAGGCCCTTTGGCCCACAATGTCTATGTCGAACATGATGCCAAGAGTTAATTTTGACCATGTTTGAAACAGACATTGTGGACCAAAGGGCCTGTTCCAGTGCTGTACTTTTCTCTATGTTCTTTCACATGGGTTATAACAACATCTATGTATAGCAAAGGTTCTCGAGTTAAATTTGAGCTCATTTGGTTGGATAGCCATTTGTCGTTTCGTTAATGGTTTCTCTTCCAATTGCAATTCAAATATAAATGCAAAGTGTGAAAGTGTTCCCTCTAAATCTGAACTCCATGGAAGGCCAGCCTGTGCTGCCCATGCCCACCGTGAACTGACTGCTGAGCACATTCACGTGATGAATGGTGACTGGACTTGCTCCTTCTAGACTTTATAGATGCAGCGCGGAAACAGGCCCTGCGGCCCACTTTCCGAGCCAATCAGAGATCAACCCGTACACTAGTACTATCCTACACAGTTGGGACAATTGTTATCATTCCCCCCCCCCCCCCCCCCAAGAGCCAATTAACCTACAAATCCGCACATCTTCAGATGGTGGGAAGAAACTGGAGCACCCGGAGAAAACAGCAGAGTTCACAGGGAAAACAAACAAACTCCGTACAGTCAGCACCCGTAGTCAGAATCAAAACTGGGTCTCTGGTGCTGTAAGGCAGCAACTCCACAACTGCGCTAGAAGAATGGGGTTGAGAGTGAAAGATAGATCAGCCATGATTGAATGGAGGAGTAGACTCGATTTGCCGAATGGCCTAATTCCACTCCTGTGATTATTTTGCTAATAGTGGACCCAACTTCCAGTTGTTGCATCAGCAAGATTTACCTTTAGTGTCGAGGAGAACTAGCAATAGACAATAAACAATAGGTGCAGGAGTAAGCCAGCACCGCCATTCAATGTGATCATGGCTGATCATCCCCAATCAGTTCCCCGTTCCTGCCTTCTCCCCATATCCCCTGATTCCATATCTTTAAGAGCCCTATCTAGCTCTCTTGAAAGTATCCAGAGAACCGGCCTCCACTGCCCTCTGAGGCAGAGAATTCCACAGACTCACAACTCTCTGTGAGAAAAAGTGTTTCCTCGTCTGAGTTCTAAATGGTTTACCCCTTATTCTTAAACTGTGGCCCCTGGTTCTGGACTCCCCCAACATCGGGAACACGTTTCCTGCCTCTAGCGTGTCCAAACCCTTAACAATCTTATACGTTTCAATAAGATCCCCTCATCCTTCTAAACACCAGGTCATATGCCACTCCAGAGTGTGCAAGCCAGGCTGCTTCATTCTCTCAGCATATGACAGTCCCGCCACCCAGGGAATTAACCTTGTAAACTTGCGATGCACTCCCTCAATAGCAAGAATGTCCTTCCTCAAATTAGGGGACCAAAACTGCACACAACACCCCAGGTGTGGTCTCACTAGGGCCCTGCACAACTGCAGAAGGACCACTTTGCTCCTATACTCAACTACTCTTGTTATAAAGGCCAACACGCCATTCACCTTCTTCACTGCATGCTGTACCTGCATGCTTACTTTCATAGGTAGACAAAAGTGCTGGAGCAACTCAGCGGGTGCAGAAGCATCTATGGAGCGAAGGAAATAGGCAACGTTTCTGGGCGAAAGGTTTCGGCCCAAAACGTTGCCCATTTCCTTCACTCCATAGATGCTGCTGCACCCGCTGAGTTTCTCCAGCACTTTTGTCTACCTTCGATTTTCCAGCATCTGTTCCTTCTTAAATGCTTACTTTCATAGACTGATGAACAAGGACCCCCAGATCCCATTGTACTTCCCCTTTTCCCCCAACTTAAGGCCATTTAGATAATAATCTGCCTTCCTGTTTTTGATACCAAAGTGGATAACCTCACGTTTATCTGCATTAAACTTCATCTGCCATGCATCTGCCCACTCCCCCAACCTGTCCAAGTCACCCTGCATTGTCATAGCATCCTCCTCACAGTTCACACTGCCACCCAGCTTTGTGTCATCTGCAAATGTGCTAATGTTACTTTGAATCCCTTCATCCAAATCATTGATGTATATTGTAAATAGCTGCGGTCCCAGCACCGACCCTTGCGGTACCCCACAAGTCACTGCCTGCCATTCTGAAAGGGACCCGTTAATCCCTACTCTTTGTTTCTTGTCTGCCAACCAATATTCTATCCATATCAGCACTCTACCCCCAATACGATGTGCCTTAATTTTGCCCACTAATCTCCTATGTGGGACCTTATCAAATGCTTTCTGAAAGTCCAGGTACACTACATCCACCGACTCGCCCTTGTCCATTTTCCTAGTTACATCCTCAAAAAATTCCAGAAGATTAGTCAAGCATGATTTCCCCTTCGTATATCCATGCTGACTCGGACCGATCCTGTTACTGCTATCCAAATGTGCGGCTATTTCATCTTTTATAATTGACTCCAGCATCTTCCCCACCACCGATGTGAGGCTAACTTGTCTATAAATCCCTGTTTTCTCTCTCAGGCCTTTCTTAAAAAGTGGGATAACATTAGCTACCCTCCAATCCACAGAAACTGATCCCGAGTCTATAGAACATTGGTAAATTATCACCAATGAATCCATGATTTATTGAGCCACTTCCTTAAGTACTCTGGGATGCAGACTATCTGGCCCTGGGGATTTATCAGCCTTCAGTCCCATCAGTCTACCCAACACTATTTCCTGCCTGATGTGGATTTCCTTCAGTTCTTCCGTCACCCAAAAGTCAAAGTCAACTTTATTGTCAATTCAAATAATGCAACAAGTAGTTACACAGAGGATTGAAATTGCCTTTCCCACATACTCCAAATGTGCAAGTAATATTTATTTATAACACAGACAGACAATCTACCATTAAAAATACCATTAAAAATATACCAATAAAAATAGACATTATATAGTGTGCCAGAGTCTAGTAACATTTTGAGGAATGTTATTAAAGTGCAATAATAAAAGGTACAATATAGAAAAGTGCAAATAGCATACTGCAGACATTGAGTTAAAGTTATTTGACAGTCGGTTGATCTATGTTAGTGTAATGTTCATGGAATTTTCTAGAGTGAGTTGAGTAATCTGATGGCCTGAGGGAAAAAGTTGTTTTTGAATCTGGTGGCTCTGCACCGCATGCTGCGGTAGCGCTTGCCGGATGGAAGGGGGGGGGAACAGTTTGTGCGCTGGATGGGTGGTGTCCTTGATGATATTGGTTGTTCTCTTGTGACTGCGAGATGGGTATAAGTCGGGGATTGCTGGTTGGGGTGATCTGGTGATCTTCTCCGCTGTCCTCACCACTCTCTGTAGGGCCTTCTGGTCAGCAGCAGAGCAACTGCCGTACCAGACTGAGAGACTGCTGGCAAGAATGCTCTCAATGGCACCCCTGTAAAAGGTGGTGAGGGCAGAAGGGGGGAGGTCGGCTCTCCTCAACCGTCGAAGGAAGTGGAGGCGTTGCTGTGCTTTCTTCACTAGGGAGATGGTGTTGGTAGACCATGTCTGATCATCTGTGATGTGCACTCCCAGAAACATGGTGCTTTTCACAGACTCCACTGCACTGCCATTGATGGAGAGTGGGTTGTGTACTATCTGTTTCTTCATGAAGTCCACAGTTATTTCTTTTGTTTTATTGACATTGAGTTGAAGGTTATTGATGTCACACCAGTTGATGAGTTGTTCAACCTCCTCTCTGTAGGCCGAGTCGTCATCGTGGCTGATGAGGCCCACCACTGTAGTGTCATCTGCGAACTTGATGATGTGGTTCGAATTGTGTTTGGCACAACAGTCATGTGTCATCAGCGTGAACAACAGAGGGCTCAGCACACATCCCTGTGGGACCCCGGTGTTCATGATGGTAGTCTCTGATGAGTTTTTGCCAACTCTTACTGTCTGTGGTCTGTCGGTAAGGAAGTCCAGTAACCAGTTGCATAGTGGGGTGCTGATGCCTATTTCGCCGAGTTTATTCACCAGGTGTTGGAGGATGACTGTGTTGAAGGTGGACCTGAAGTCGATAAACAGCACCCGCACGTAACTGTTATTGTTTTCCAGATGAGCCAGGCTTAGGTGGAGTGCTGTTGCTATGGCATCATCAGTGGAACGGTTGGGACGATATGCAAACTGTAATGGGTCAAGTGTAGAGGGGAGACTGGATGTTATGTGGGCCTTGACCAACCTTTCAAAGCACTTCATCATGATGGACGTGAGTGCTATGGGCCGGTAATTGTTCAGTGTTGAGGCTGGAGATTTATTAGGTAACAGTATGATGGTGGTGGCTTTGAACCATGCTGGTATGATGGCTTGGCTCAGAGAGGTGTTGAAGATGTCCGTGAGAACATCTGTGAGTTGGTCAGCAGAGTCTCTGAGCACACGCCCCGGTATGTTGTCAGGACCTGCAGCTTTTCTGGGGTTCACCTTGAGTAGGGTCCTCCGCACATCAGCTGGGTCCAAGTGAAATGTTTCATGGTCTGGGCAGGGAGGGGCTTTTGTTGGTGTGGTGGTGTTGTCTTCCTCAAACCTCAAACTCTTCCTCAGATCCTCTGGCCACTAATATATCAGGACGATTGTTTGTGTCCTCCTTAGTGAAGACAGATCCAAAGTACCTGTTCAACTCATCTGCCGTTTCCTTGCCCCCCCATAATAAATTCACCTTTTTCGGTCTTCAAGGGTCCAACTTTGGTCTTAACTAATTATTTTCTCTTCACATACCTAAAGAAGCTTTTACTATCCTGCTTTATATTCTTGGCTAGCTTACCTTCGTACTTGATCTTTTCTCCCCGTATTGCCTTTTTAGTTATCTTCTGTTGCTCTTTAAACATTATCCAACCCTCTTGCTTCCCACTCATCTTTGCTACGTTGTACTTCTCTTTTATTTTTATACTGTCCCCGACATCCCTCATCAACCACGGTTGCCTCTTGCTCCCCTTGGAATCCTTCTTCCTCCTATGAATGAACTGATCCTGCACCTTCTGTATTATTCCTAGAAATACATGCCATTTTTGTTCCACTGTCATCCCTGCTGGGTATCTTTCCAGTCAACTTTGGCCAGCTCCTCCCTCATGGCCCCATAGTCCCCTTTATTCAACTGTAACACTGACACCTCCGATTTACCCTTCTCCCTCTCCAATTGTAGATTAAACCTGACCATGTTATGGTCACTACCTCCTAATGGCTACTTAACCTCAGGTTCCTTTATCAAATCTGGTTCATTAAATAACACTAAATCCAGAATTGCCTTCTCCCTGGTAGGCTCCAATACAAGCTGCTCTAAGAATCCATCATGAAGGCACTCTACAAAGTCCCTTTCTTGGGGTCCAGTACCAAACTGATTTTCCCAGTCTACCTGCATGTTGAAATCTCCCATAACAACCACAGCATTACCTTTGCTACATGCCAATTTTAACTCCCGATTCAACTTGCACCCTATGTCCAGGCTGCTGTTTGGGGGCCTGTAGATAACTCCCATTAGGGTCTTTTTACCCTTACAATTCCTTAGTTCTATCCATACTGACTCCACATGTCCTGCTTCAATGTCACCCCTTGCAAGGGACTGAATTTGATTCCTCACCATCAGTGCTACCCCAGCCCCTCTGCCCACCTGTCTGTCTTTTCGATACGACGTAGACCCTTGACTATTCAGTTCCCAGCACCGGCCCTCTTGCAGCCATGTCTCTATAATTTCCACATCATACTTGCCAATTTCTAACTGAGCCTCAAGCTCGTCCACTTTATTTCTTATACTTCGCACAGTCATATACAACACTTTGACTTCCATATTCACATCCCCTTCGCAATTGGCCCTGACCTTACTCTTTTATCCCTTCTCAAACTTTCCTTCCCATTAATTTGAGAATCTTTTGTAATTTTTCCTGTACTCACTTCCCCTTCAACCCCATCTTTATACTCCCAATTTGTCACTCCATCCCCCCACTATTTAGTTTAAACCCACACATGTAGCCCTAGCAAATCTGCCCGTCAGAATGTCGGTCCCCCTCAAGTTAAGGTGTAACCCGTCCCTTTTGTACAGGTCACCCCTACCCCAGAAAGAGATCCCAGTGGCCTATAAATCAAAATCCTTGCTCCCTGCACCAGCCCCTCAGCCACACATTCAGATCCCCTATCTCCCCGTTCCTGCCTTCACTAGCAGGAGGTACTGGAAGCAATCCAGAGATAACCACCGTAGAACTCACGTTGGAGAACCTCCTTCCCAATGTCGTTTGTGCCTACGTGCACAACTACTGCCGGCTGTTCACCGTCTCTCTCTCTCTCTCTCGACGTGTCAGCCGCTCGGACTGGAAGCATCGTCTCCCCCGACAGTTCCCAAGAGGGCGTACCTGTTTTCATTAGGAACAACCACCTGGGTCTCCAGCACTCCACAGTTACCACCCTTTCTCTCAGTCACACACCTTTGTTCTTCCCGTATCCTCGCCGTGACAACCTCACTGTAGGTCCTGTCCAGGAAACTCTCGTTTTTCCAGATGGCCCCGAGGTCATCCAGCTGCTTCTCCAGTGCCCCAACACAGTCCTTGAGCTGGCGGGGGGGGGGGGGGGGGGGGGGGGGGGGGGTTGGGTACACACACTATTCACTTTCCCACAAGCATTTACCAAGATTGCCTAATGTGTTGTTGACCTCATGTACGTGCTTTCAATATTCATTTTGCACCACATATTGCGACTTTATCAAGACCCTTCTGGAAGTCCGTATTCCGGTTGTTAAGGTTTGCCCTCAGCATTCATTGCTTTCAGAAAGATGCTTGCTACCGACAAACTCGCCCCGACAATGCACAACTACCCGATACAAACAACATTAGGTTTAGATTTTTATTACTTTCATGTGTAAAGTTATGTTTTGCATGCTATCCAGTCAAATCAGATAATACTGTACATAAATAGAAGTAAACTAAATTTAAGTACATAGATCGGGACAGAAACAAAATGCAGATCTTGTCGTTCTCAATATTTTAGCGCTGAATTCCAGAGAATTCCATTGAAGTCCAATGGCCACAATGAGGTAGAGAGAATCGGATGGTCCCCCAACTTATGGAAGGACCATTCAGAAGCCTGATAAGAGGGAAAGAATGCATTACTGATTCTACTGATGTGCGCTTTTAAGCTTCTGTTTCTTCTTCCGATGGGAGCGGGGAGAGGAAGGAATGGCCCGGATAGGAAAGGTCTTTAGTTAAGTTGGCTGCTTTCCCGAAGCAGCATGAAATGCAGTTGTAGTCAATGGCGGGAGAATGGGGGGAGTTTGGTCTGTGTGGTGAGACGAAGAGATGTAGAGTGGGGGTACAGTTGGGGAAGTACCACTAGTTCCCCACACATACAGCCTCTGCTCCTGTCCCTCTGCCCCTGTTCTGCCTGTGCTTCCTACACACCCTGGCTCTTCTGTACTGTTCTGTTTTCATTATTGCTTCATACTGCACAGAAACGGGCCCTTCAGGTTGGGAACTACAGCTAGTTTGGAAATTAGCAAGCAGACAAAAATGCTTCCATGTAGCCTTCCAGCAGTGACGAGACACCATGATCACATGATCAACCCGATCACCGGAGCCCTACTGTCACTTTAACCATGGGTGACCATAGAAATTGACAAACAATCGCTTCCTTTGATATTTGAACAACGAAACTCTATTAAACAATGTAACACTCAACCTTTAGTATTTTAGCTTGCAGTAGCATAAATAAACTTATAGTTATTCAAAAGACCATGTTTGTAAAATCACACAGGAAAATAACGTGATTACTGCAAGCGTGAAACACCTTTTCCCCATTGTTACGATTGTTTCTATAACATGATTTTCTATTTTAAAAAACGACGTTACTTCACAAAGCAACGATCGCGTTATAGCAGAATTACTTGTTGAATGTGAGTGTCTCCATCTTCCCTTCGAGCCTTTAACCTATTCCTGTTGGGACCCAATACCCGTGCTCGTTCTCTCACGCTGGGTTTGGCTTCCTGAACACTATTCCACTCGCTGCATGCAGCTCCCACGCTCCCGTCCTTATTTATCAGCCCTCCTAAAGTGCAACACCTCAGACCTATCAGCATTATATTTTGCTTGCCCCTCCAAATATAACAAATCTTCGCCCGCTGGTCTTCTAACTACGTGATGTGTGCTTCAGACAAATCATAAGTATAACTGCTCTGACACTGGAGGGTGCGCATTTTCCCTTTGTAGGTCATATCAATAGATGCGGCCGCGCTGAATTCTATCTTTAACTCAAAGCCGCAGGATGGAGATGTCTTCTTTAACACTGTTGCTTATTAAAACAGACCTTAATTCACGGTTGGCTCAAGAGTAACGGGAGAGGAACTTGGTAACTCGGGAGAGGTACTTGGAACATCGCAGAAATGACATACCCGTGGGAACTCGGTTAAACACTTGAACATAAACTTGGAATCTCGTACATAACCACGAGTCTGTTCATTTTCTTTCACTTGGGGTCACTCGTGGGTGGACTCGCACCGTGAGACAGGGCTTTCACACTTTACTCACAAGGACTCTTGATCCAGAGACTCACACTTCCCACACTGCCACGCCCTGAAAGCAGCCTTGCTTATATTGACTGATAAATAGTCTAATTTACCAATTTACAAACCAAATTCCTCAGTTTTAATCTGTTTTACCCCTGTGACTTACTCACCTTTTCCAAGGGTTTCAGCCACCTGCTTCTCCCTGCTTCTCTTTGATTGCTGCTTGTCCAAGATCCACATAAGCACCCAGCAGAGATTATTTCTTAACAGCAAATGAACAAAACATTTATCAGACGAGCTGGAACAGATCTGTTCTTGCGATTTTATGTTTGTGATGATTTAATTAAAAAAATTCACCCCTTGCTTAAATAATGTGGAGATAATTGAGCAATGAATTGTATAAAATGTAATTAACTTGTAGTCATTTATTAACTGTTGAAAGTTTTAAGAGCAAAATTCAGTTTGTTAGCTTTTGTGAAACTTTTGAAGTGAGAATGTTGTAAACATTATTCACTTTCTCAGCTGATTTAACTTTGTATCCCTATTTATGATTTGTAGTTATTATTTAGCCTACTCACACGCTTTTGGGTTTTTACAATGCTAACTTTTCCCCAAAGCTGACTGCCATGGTTTTAACCTGCAGGTCCTATTCACAGCAACCAAACTGATAACATTAAGAATGATTGAGAAAGAGAGCTTCAAATTTCTTTACCTATCGAGAAATGGGAGAGGATTCTTCAATTAGCCAATACCGCTTCAATGTGTGCAAGACACGCTCTGATACAATTCAAGGTGGGGTCCACAGAGCTCATATGTCAAAAGAAAAGTTAGCTCGTTTTTATGGCCATATAAATCCTACCTGTGACAGATGTAATTCTGAAGTGGCTTCGCTGACTCACGTGTTTTGGTCTTGCCCACTTTTGGAAAAATATTGGAAAGACATTTTTTATCCTATTTCTGAGGAACTTGGTAAATCGGGAGAGGAACTTGGAACATCGCAGAAATGACATACCCGTGGGAACTCGGTTAAACACTTGAACATAAACTTGGAATCTCGTACATAACCACGAGTCTGTTTTTTTCCTTTCACTTGGGGTCATTCGTGGGTGGACTTGCACCGTGAGACAGGGCCATTAGGTATTGATTTACAAACTTGTCCTATTACTGCAATTTCTGGGCTACCAATGTTAGATTCTATTCATCTGCCCATCGGCTGATTGCTTTTACTACATTAATTACCAGAAGATCTATTTTATTTAAATGGAAAGGCTCTAACCTTCCTACCACACTTCATTGGTACTCTGAAACAATATCATGTTTAAATTTAGAAAAAAATTAGGAGTGACATTGTTGAATCCTTGGTTAAATTTGATAGGATTTGGGGAAGTTTTATTCAATATTTTCACACGATATAAATTATTCCCACTTCAACCGTTATAATAATTTTCTTACCCTTATACGGTGGAAAGGATTCGGTGACAAACAGGGATCTAAATTGTTGAATTTCTTACAGCCCAGATTCTGTTCTTTTTGTTGTTGGTTTGCTTATTTTAGTTTAGGGGGTTTTGGTTTTCTCTTTTTTCTCTTTTATTTTTCTCTTTTTGTTTTTATAAATACGTTCTCTTTCAACCATTTAACTATATTTACATAGACACTGGATTTATATTTTGACACTGGATTCATACTTAGGTCACACTTGTTGTTAATGTAATCCTGATCCCTATGTATCAATATCGCTGTTGTGTTTATCATTATTTTTTTGTTTTTTGAAAATTAATAAAAAGATTTTAAAAGAAAGAAAAGAAGGTCACAGGGAGAACATACAAACTCCGTACAGACAGCACCCGATGTCGGGATCGAACCCGGGTCTCTGGCGCTGCATGCGGTGTAAAGCAGCAAATCTACCGCTGCGCCATCGTGCCACCCTGCGGCGGTGTAGGGTGCCTTAAGGTTTGAGCGTCATGACAAATTGAGAAGATTGCTTATGTATTCTCTTTTTTACCCTTGCTTTTTCAGTCTATAAGAACACAAAAACTCGCCAACATGTTTCTGGTGTCAGGCGCTGCAAATTCTGTGTGTGACTATATTAGCTATAATAACGATGACATTTGGCCACTGTTCACTCATCTGGATTTGGCTGTTAAAGAAGGGCCAAATCATTGTGAATCATATCCTGGGGCAAAGGCTGCAGACTTATTCCAGGTAAAGTATCTTGGTTTTTAGTCACTCCCACATGAATCAGCAGACATTCTCCACTATTGTCGATCTTGCATTGTTGAGAAACCAACGTCTATTGAAGGTAATTGGAATGGGTGCAGAGGAGGTTTGCCAGAATGCTGCCTGGATTAAAGCATACTAGCTACAGTGACAGGTTGGACAAACTTGGATTGTTTTCCCTGGATCGCTGGAGGCTGCAGGGAAACCTGATAGAAGTGTATAAAATGAAGAGAGGCATAGACAGGGATTGTCACCTTGTCGTGGTGGAGAAGCTTGTGCTGTCCTGAGATCCTGAGATCTTGAGAGTGATGCCGTCTGGAGCTATGCTCCTGCTAGGGCCACCCATGGCGGTAAGGTCGAGGGGGATGTCTCTGACAAAGAGCAATCCAATCAAGACCTCAATGGTGGAACAGGCGGAGGATGATGGCTGACCTTAGTGGAGCGTCACAACATCTGGGAAGGCGGATGAAGGCTGCAGCAGAAAAGGGTCTCCGGTCGTCTTGGACTCCATGCCACTGGATCCTGACCCAGATCTGTCAAGGACCGTGTGGTGGCTGTCTGTGCACCAGTCTCCCCACATTAAACAAAGTCACGCATAGGCGTCCTCCAACCCTGGAGACACCCATGGTCAGCCATGACCAAAAGGGGCCTAGGATGAATAGATAGGGTAGATTGTCAGAATCTTTTTTTCCAAGGTTCTTGATTAGTAAGGGTGTAAAGGGTTACGAGGAGAAGGCAGGAGAATGGGGATGAGAGGGAAAGACGGATCAGACATGATTGAACGGCAGAGTAGACTCGATGGGCCAAATGGCCCAATTCTGCTCTTAATGACATGAAATATCAAAGAAGAGAAGTGCAGTTTTAAGTTAAGAGATTGAAAAATTTAATGCAGATGTGCAGGGCAATTCACCACATTTTCACACAGTGTGGTGAATTTATGGAAACTGCTGCTAGGGTTGGTGATGGGGGCAGATGTGAAAGCTGCTTTTAAGAGGCTTTTAGATAGGCATGTTGATCTGCGTAATAATGGAGGAATATGGATCACGTGCAAGCAAAGGAAATCAGTTGAACCTGGCGTGTTCGGCACGGACATTGTGGGCAGAAGGGCCTGTTCCTTTGCTGGTTTCTGTTCTATGTAATTCACTGGTGACAAACTCTGATAAAACCACTGAACAGTTTGAAGATTTCTCTGAGTTTTGTCACAGAGATAGAAACATAGAAAATAGGTGCAGGAGTCGGCCATTCGGCCCTTTGAGCCAGCAACTCCATTCAATGTGATCATGGCTGATCATCCAAAATCAGTACCCCGTTCCTGCTTTCTCCCCATATCCCTTGATTCCATTAGCCCTCAGAGCTATATCTAACTCTCTCTTGAAAATTCTCGTCAATTGGCCTCCACTGCCTTCTGTGGCAGAGAATTCCACAGTCACAACTCTCTGGATGAAAACGTTTTCCCTCATCTCAGTCTTATGACCTCTAATCATGCAAACAAGATAGATGATGGTTATATGTTTAAGAAGGAACTGCAGATGCTGGAAAATCGAAGGTAGACAAAAGTGCTGGAGAAACTGAAGAAGGGTTTTGTCCCGAAAAGTTGCCTATGTCCTTCGCTCCATAGATGCTGGTGCACCAGATGATGGTTATAGTTAAGAGATAACATTGCTACTGTTTCATATGTATTTATGTATATATATTTATGATAAATAAATATATATATATATATATATTAATTAATGTTTTATAATTGTTATCATTTGAAATTTGCACTTAAGATTAAGATTAACTTAATTTGCACTTCAGATTAACTCGATCACTCTGCAATACTACATTTCAGGATGTAGAAACAAGGAACTGCAAATGCTGGTTTATAAAAAAATAAAGTGATGGAGCAATTCAGTGGGTCAGGCAGTATCCCTGGAGAACATGGATAGGTGACATTTCAGGCCAGGATCCTTGTTCAGATTCTAGTTATGAGGTAAAGGGGGGAGGAAAGGACAAAGTGTGACATATGATAGGGAGAGGGTTACACAAAAAGCTGGAGAAACTCAGCGGGTGCAGCAGCATCTAAGGAGCGAAGGAGATAGGCGACGTTTCGGGTCGAGACCCTTCTTAGGGAGACGCAGGCGATATTGGTATGGTGCTACGTTGTGGCTGCGGCTCACCTGCAGTCCGTCTGTTTTTTTTCTTGTTTTTCGTCCAGCTAGAGTATGTTTTCGGTTTATTTTTAGCTGTGTATATGTGGGGGGGGGGGGGGGGGGGGGGAGAGACTTTAAACTTTTTAATCTCTTCCTTGAACGGAGACGTGACCTTTTCCTTGTCGTGTCTCCGTTTTGCTGGGGCCTAACATCGTGGAGCTGGCGGCCTCCAACCGGAATCGACCTGAGGCCTTCAGTTGCAGAGCTTGCGGACTCGCCTACTACTCCCCTACCATCCCGGAGCTGGCTGACCCGGCGGCTGTGGTGGCGCGGCGGCGGCGACCCGACTGCGGAGCTTTGGAGGCCTCGGCCTGCTCCTGTGGACGGTAAAATCGGGAGCTCGCAGGTCCCTGGTGGGAGACAGATTTCCGAGAGTTCCCGCAACGGCAACTTCACCCACCCCGAATCGCGGAATTTGAATCGGCCCGTCGCAGGCCCTTACAATGCCCAGTGCGGCTTAATTGGCCGCGGGACTTAACAACACCCGCCGGGGGCTTTAACATCAGGCCTCGATCGCCTCGACGCGGGAGAAGAACAAAGAACTTGGAAGAGATAAGACTTTTGCCTTCCATCACAGTGAGGAGGTGTTTGGAGATTCACTATGATGGATGTTTGATGTGAAACTGTGCTAACTGTGTTACGTTTATTTTACTGTTATGACGGCAGGGAACGAAATTTCGTTCAAACCTCTGTTTGTTTGAATGACAATAAAGGCAATTTGTATTTGTATTGTATTGTATATTTATAGGCTGATGGTTGGAATAAGGGCAGAGATGAAGAAACTGAAGATGTGGGACAATAGGATTGAAGAGTTACGAATTGGGAAGCTGGAGGAAGGATTGTGGGTGAAGGGGGAGAAGAGATAAAATAGGTGTGAGTCCCGGATTGAAGATTTGTGAATAGTGAAGACAGAGGAAAGAATATAAGTGGGGAGGGATTGGTAAAAATGGGGTAGAAAGGGGAGGGTGAGCAAGCGTTGTTAGAGGCAACCTAAACTTGGATAATTCAATTTCCATACCGTTGGGTTGTAAGCCACCCAAGCAGAATATGAGGTGATGTTCCTCCAGTTTGCGTTTGCCTCAGTCTGGCACTGGAGGAGGCCCAGGACAGAAAGATCAGTATGGGATTGGGAAGGGGAGTTGGGTCATTTCGGGAGATGCCTTCCCTCAGACTACAACTTTTTCCTCAGGCGTTCAGTTATGATAATTATGGTGCCACTTGGGAAGCAGATTTAATAATAGCTTTCAAAAGAATATTACACATCCAATTTGGAAAAGAGGGTGAATGCACATCTATGGGAATAAATCGGGGACATGAGATTAATTAGATAATTCCAAGAACTGAATAATTCTTATTTGGCACAAGCTTGATTGGATCATAGACCATGCGTTTCCTGTGGTTCAAGTCAATTCTTGTGAACGTTACACCCTGGTAGTAATTAAGCAAACCTACTGTAAACCTTTTATATTTCACATTCACTTAAAATATTTATTGTCCAACATACCCAAAATTAAAGATGAGGATAATGGAAATGCTTTGCAGGCGTTAGAGGGCAACTGAACTGTTGAGCTGTGTCTCCCGTTAGATATTTCCAAATAAGTAATTTTCTTCCCCCATTATTATTTGAGAGCAGGACCATGGCGCAGTGGCAGAGTGGCCGCCTTACAGCACCAGTGTCCCAGGTTCGATCCTGGCTACAGGTGCTGCCTGTTCGGAGTTTGTACGTTCTCCCCGTGACTGTGTGGATTTTCCCTGGGTGCTCCAGTTTCCTCCCACACTGCAAAGACATGCAAGTTTGTAGGTTAATAGGCTTCGGTAAAAATTGCAAATTGTCCCTAGTGTGTAGGGTCGTGCTAGTGATCGCTGATCGGCACGGATTCGGAGGACTGAAGGGCTTCTTTCCGCACTGTACCTCTGAACTAAAACACAACTATTAAGCTATTATGTCAATGTATGCCAAAGCAAACTCAATGCTAGCATTTATTTCAAGAGGGCTTGTGTACAAAATTAGGGATATATAATATTGAGGCTCTACAAGGCGCTGGACAGGCCGCATTTGGAATATTGTGAGCCATTTTGGGCACCATATATGAGGAAGGATGTGCTGGGCTCTGGAGAGGGTCCAGAAGAGGTTTACAAGAATGATCCCAGGAATGAGTAGTTAACCTATGATGAGTGTTTGTCGGCACTGGGCCTGTACTTTCTGGAGTTTAGTAGGATGAGTAAGGACCTCATTGAAACAGACAGAATAGTGAAAGGCTTGGATAGAGTGGATGTGGAGAGGATATTTCCACTAGTGGGAGAGTCTAGGACTAGAGGTCATAGCCTCAGAATTAAAGGACGTTCTTTTAGGAAGGAGATGAGGTGCAATTTCTTTAGTCAATGTGTGGTGAATCTGTGGAATTCTTTGCCAGAGAAGGCTGTAGAGGCCAAATCAGTGGATATGTTTTAAGGCAGAGATATTGTAGATAGGTTCTTGATTAACACGGGTGTCAGTGGTTATGGGGAGAAGGCAGGAGAATGGGGTTAGGAGGGAGAGATAGATCAGCCATGATTGAATGGCGGAGTAGGCTTGATGGGCCGAGTGGCCTAAATCTACTCCTATTCCTTATGACTTAGGTAGCTTTAATTCCACCTTTCCCCGAGGTGAAGTGTTGAAGTGCCACTGTTGAGAGGGTGCGAGTACAGAATGTCATGTTTTCAACAGCAGGGTCCAGTAAAAAGTGTCAAATAGGAATCTGGAATAGATTTGAAGATTAAATTCATTGATATAAAATAGAGAGAAAATTGAACCTGCATAAGCATCATGTTTTGGATCTGATGGAACGTATAAAGAAGGGTCCCGACCTGGAAAGTCACCTACCCATGTACTCCAGAGATGATGCTTGATCCGATGAATTTCTCAAGCATTTGGCATCGCTTTTTTTCCTCAACTCTGTTTCATCTCAAGATTTCATTCGGTCACAATTCTACACAGAGAGTGCCATGTTGTGTGCCTTTACTAAAAAACGCACTGCTGGAGGAACTCTGGGTCAGGGACCATCCCTGGAAAGAAATTGACAGAAGATGTTTAGGGTTGGGCCTTTTTTCTACTGATGAGATGGAGGGATGATAGAGTCATAGAGTGATGGAAACAGTGTGGAAAGAGGCCCTTCGGCCCAACTCGCCCACACCGGCCAACATGTCCCAGCTACACTAGTCCCACTTGTCGGCGCTTGGTCCATAACCCTCCAAACCTGTCCTATCCATGTGCTTGCACCACTGTTTCTTAAACGATGGGATCATGGATAAGACACAAGGGTGAAAATGGTGGAACCTGTTAAATCTGACATTTGGGTACCCTTTCTATTGTAATTTAATCATTGGCCTAAATTGTCTCCATTGAGTTTCTTGTATCAAAATGCTTCCTTAACATTGTTTTCCATCAACAGAATTCAGAACAAATGATCTTTCATCGTTTAAAACTGCTTGTGACTGAGGAGGTATGAAAACATTTTGAATGTTCAATTATGTATCTTAATGAATTGAGTGTTATAACTAATGAATTCCATCTCCCTCCAAGAAGATTGTCACACATCAGTCTTGGAACGAGGCGAGGTTTTCAAAGAAAGATAATTATAATTGAGCTTCGATCTGTGAAGTTATCTTTGTGTTGGTCAGATAGGAGCGAACAAGATCAAGACACATCCCATATTTATTGATGATTGGGGACAAAAGCCAAAGGACTTTTGTATTTTGGCCTGCCTTAATTTTCTCTGAGTATTTTCTCTTTTTTAAGAGAGGGGGCTAAAGTTTAAAGATGTGCGGGGCATGTTTTTCTTTCACGGCGGGAGGTGAGTGCCTGGAATGCGCTGCCTGGGGTGGTGGTTGAGGCAGATACGATAGTGGCGTTCAAGAAACCTTTGCAGAGACATATGGATATAGATTACGTGCAGGCATCATGTGGCCCAAAGGAGCCTGATCTTGTCATGGGTTGCAGAATCTGGGGGGCTGCAGCCCTCCCCCACCTTTTTAGCTAGACATGTTTCAATATCTCCAGCTTTGGACGAGGCGCTGCTGTGCTCGGAGCAACCTGGTCGTGGGTGTTGGAGAGCTGGGCGGAGGGAGGGATGGAAGCAGAAGCATGCGGCGGGAAAGATGCGTGATGGGGAGCCGTGGCTGCAGTGCTTTTGCGGGCTGGCGAGTCGCTCGCTGCAGCTCCGGCCATGGAGCAGCCTCAGTGCAAGAGTCCCGGGCCGTCAGAAGCCTTGCGCTGCGGCCATGGGAGTCTCTGCGCCGATTTCGCCCTGGTAACCGGCACAGACCAGGCTGCTGCTCGGTGCATCCTGGAGGACAACCAGTGGCTGCTGGAAGAAGGTACCAAGCACTAGGTAGAAGCGGTGGAAGGTAGTCGCCTTCAAATGGCTGCTTGCCTGCTAGATTTTCACTTTCTGTAACTGCAGGAAAAATGTTCCCAATGTTGGGGGAGGCCAGAACCAGGGATAATCTGTTACAGTTTAAGGGGGGTAGTTACCCCTGGGGTAGGCCATTTTGATAATGGGACTGAGATGAGGACAAACTTTCTTCACCCAGAGAGTTGAGAATCTGTGGAATTCTCTGCCGCAGAAGGCAGTGGAGGCCAATTCACTGATGTTTTCAAGACCCCCCCCCCCACCCCCCCACTAGCGATTTACCTTTTATTTATTCTTCACCCCCCCCCACACGGGGCTAGCCCGCAAAAAAAATCAAGGATGATATGGGGAAAAAAAAAAAACACCACCAAATACACACACCCAAACACCACAAACACACACACGGAAAAAAAAATAAAAAAAAAAAAAAAAAAAAAATAAATTAAAATAAAAAAAAAAAATTCAGGAAAGGGGGGGGGGGACTAATTTTAGATGACAGCCAGGATCATATTGAATGGTAGTGCTGGCTCGAAGGGGTGGTTGTGGTGGTAGGGTGAGCGTGGGTGATGTGGGAATTGGTGAAATGGGTGTGGATGGGGGTTTGTGATTGGAATTGTGAATGGGGTGGGAAATGGCCTATTCCTGCACCTATTAGTCTATGTTTCTATGCTTTTGTAGGCAATAAATAATTGACCACTTGATCTTTTTGAAGCATTCATGCATGGTGGGAAATATATATGTAGTCATAGAGTTTGTATACAGTGTGTAGATGAAAGGCCCTTCGGCCATCTGGCCCGCACTCAGGCACGGAACTCGATTATCAAAATATGGAGGGGACGGGGGGGGGGAGGGGGGGGGGACACAGGGGGGGAGGGGACACAATTTTTTTTTTGGCGGCCGTGCGCACATGCGCACTACTCACACCCACATGGAGCGCTAGGCTTCGGAGGCTCAATCCAGCGCTAAATTGCAGCTCAATTCTGCCTGTTATCGTCGGGTTAACTACAGCCCTGACTGGTCTGACGACGGGATACCAGCGCTGCTTATCTCCGGCGCTGGCCATTTTCCCCGCAAGCCGGGCAGGGGGGTTTAACCTGGATGGGAGAGGGAGAAGAGAAGGGCAGACAGGAGTTGTGTAGCTGGGTTTTTAGCGTTGCTTCTCTGTGCTGGCTGTGGGCCTGGGGGATGCGCGCGCCCATCTGACTGCCGACGTCTCTGGCCACACTCGGGTGGGGACAGGACAGCGCCGGAGACCCGGCCGGGGATCGATCCTGGCTGCGGATGAGGCGCAGGTCTGTGCCACATCTCCCTCCTCCAATCATCGCACTCTATCCTCAGTCCCACCCCCCCCCCACGTCCTCTTCCGTCCTCCGAACATCGCGATTTTACTTACCTTCTAAATCATCATTGTCCCCTCCCCCCCATTGCCTGCTGACCAAAGTCCGTCTCTCTCTCGTCCAATCAGTGCCTCGATTTAGCAGTAGGTCCACCTCCACTGTCTCGCAGAAAATGCGGAGAAGAAGAGGAAAGAGAAAGATGAGAGTGAGTAAGGTGAGAGAGACAAGAGGATAGAAGTAAAGATAGAGAAGGAGGTAAAAAATGAGGAAAGAGAGAAAGTGAGAAAGAGGAATAAATATAATTATAGAATAGGAAGGAGATCGGAGAGAGAGAATTAAAAAAGGGAAGGAAAAAGGAAATTGATGTAAAATAGACAAAAAAAAGAAATAAAGAAAAGTAGAAGGAAGGACAGAGGAAAGAGAGGAGAGAGAAGAAGAGGACCTGTGCTTTAAAAAAACCTTGGGGGGGGGATGTACCCCACCTCAAATAACATGGGGGGGGGGACGTGTCCCCTCTGGCCCCCCCCCCTGGGTTTTTTTCTGCCCCTGCCCACACTCACCAACATGTCCCAACTAAACTATGTTAAAGAGGACCCCACCCCCCCCTATTGCAGATGCTTATGTGAGAAATTGAGGGTTACACAAAAAGCTGGAAAGGGAACTCAAGCGGGGGTGCAGCAGCATCTAAAGAGCGAAGGAGATAGGCGACGTTTCGGGTCGCGACCCTTCTTCAGAACTACAACTACCTGCTTCTGGTCCCTATTTTCCCTACAAACCCGTTTCCTATGTTCCATGTGTCAGTCTAACTGTTTCTTAAATGTTGGGATAGTGCCTGCCTTAACTAACCTCCTCTGGCAGCTTGTGCCATACACCCACCACCCTTTCTGTGGTGGAAAAAGTTACCCCTCAGACCTCCGATGAAAATGAAATCTTTTCCCCTTCACCTTAAATCTGTCCTCTGATCCTTGATTCACCTACTCTGGACAAGAGACTCAATGCATTGAAATAGAAAGATTAAATGGGAAATTACCGTTTGAAGTTTTGATCTTTATTTTATGAGAAGTTGAAGTGAGGGATTACGTGAAGAGCCGGCCTTCCAGCCCGCATGCGTCAATCTTCAAAGTAGCCATATGAATACACAGAATAGTTGCTGACCTAAGCTATAGGAAGATTAACGACCTAGAACTACCGAATTCTTTTATTTAATGTGAATAGGGTTGGGAGGAATGAGCACGTAATTCCTCGACTTCAACTTCTCATTTTTTAAAAAATAAAGATCAAACTTCAAACGGTAAGTAAGTTCTCGTTTAAAATCTTTCTATTTTTATTTCGAAGAGTCACGTGAGTGACTACTTGAAGATTTCAAAGCTCTGTGGTTTCATGCAGTGACACAAAAAATATGGTGTGGTGTGATAACACTTAAACAGATAAAGCCATTAATGGAAGTTTTAAACACATGAGTTATTATATATCAAGATTGGAATTGCTCATTGCATTACTTGGCCATTAACCGGAGACTGTAGTCCCAATAGACTGTTGAGTTAGACCTCAATAAACTCATGCAACACCTATCTATGCATAAATCTATCCGTAAATATCGAGACATATTCCACCAATTTATAATTTCTATTAACCTGCACTATGTAAACCTCATGTGCTGTATTGATGAGGGAAATCTATTCTACTAGCTGCTGATGAGCCTCATCAAGCAATATTCTTCTGAGACTATTGAATAACACAAGAACTATCATTCCAATTTCATAGGTACTAGCATGTACTGAGTGCACTTGTATACCTAATGACATCCCCAATCTCTGCTCTGGTGGGTATGCTGTCAACTTCCTTAAATGTACGCAATCCTGCTCATTTGCTTATTGAGATGATTTCTATAACAAGCTACCCTAATGCCAGTATGACGTAAGACCCCTAAGCCAGAGAAAGGGAGATTGAGTAAAAGGCTTGTTGTTCTTTATGCTGAGATCAGTTGCTGTGGGAATGGAGCATAATCATCCTTAAGATTACTGGTCCCCATTAGGAAAAATAAAAAAATTGAGGAATATTTGCATAACAATTTACTGATTAGTCGCCCCACAACAATGAATGTAGGCTATTAGAGTGGCCCAAATAAAAAAGACACCCTGCATAAACGTTAGTGAAATAGTGTGGTGAATAACCAATTAATTTTGTCCCACTTATGGTACTACAGAACTTACAGAAATGATAAAGCAGCACAAGCAATGGTCAATTTGTGCTATCACATAAAAGCGTCTCTAGGCTCAAACTGGGGGGGAAAAGCCATATCAAACCTCTGTACTTCTGTTTTTAAAATTGACTCACATATGTTTGTTCACAAGCTTCTTATTACAATTGTGCATAGAGCTAGCTGCCGAGAAGATGACAGGGGCTTTACCCTGCCGTCACTCGTTGTTGAATGCGTAAAATTAGAGTTGCATCCAGACGCCTTCACATGGCGTGTGATTGGCAGGCCAAATTGGTATTGTGTAAATTTCATGTTGGCCTCATTTGTACTATCGGAAAAGGTTAATAAAGCTACCGACCAACCCTCTAGTTGTTGATCAGACTGTAATTTTGTACATATTACATTCAAATCGATGATATTAATGCCCTAGGATCCTGAGAAGGGCTGCCCACACCCAGATGCCAACAGCAGCATTGGGGATTTCAAGAACTTGCCTTTTGTTACAATTATAGCATGAATATGGGCCGTATGTTATAGATTTGTTACTGAGGTTTGCTTCTTCTTGAGTGTTTCTCTGTTCTGTTAAAATTACTGGAGTAAATCACATATCATCCAACTTTCTTTTTTTAATACTGGGTATGGTGTAAACCCATAATAATCCGGGTTTTTAATTTAGCTATTGTGCCTAACCCGGATTCAGCCTGCGCCACATTCATATTTCTGTTTAATCTGGGAGAAGTATCAGAAATTTTATCACCTATAGTCCTTGGCCACCAAGACCACTCATTTCAGATGACAATCACTCGGATTTTTGCTCCCGGATCCGCTCTCGTTTTTGGGTTTCCTCATGCTATATGATCTTACGGTCAGACGAAAATGTTTTTTGGCCCCCACTTCCTACCCACGGTCGGATGAAGATGCATTATCTAGTTATTCATCCATATTGCTGATTACATTTAATGCAGCAGGCTAATGGACTAGAGCTGGAAACCTCAGTCTCACTAGATGTGGGGTAATACGAGCGTTCCCCTGGTCAACTCTTGACTAGGAGTCATCACGATTTACTTCAACGTTTTCCTTCAGAGTGGAAATATTAGTTATAATAATACAATGACTTGAATTCAGGATTTATACCTCGCAGTCCTTATGACTGAATCCTCATGTCTAAAGTCGCAAGAGTTCCAGAGTGCACAACGCTATATCCTTAGGCCCCGCCACCCCCAACCCTTCAATCACGAAAAAAGACTGACATTGTGATGAATGTGGAGCCTTTTATAAAAAAAGAAGACTATCCCTAATTTAATCTGAGTCGAACCCCTTCTTATTGTTTTGCATATAGTTGGTGTCTCTGGTAAAATTAATCTTCAACTGTTCTCTCTAGTCTTAGTGTGGTGGAAAAATTACCATGATGCCACCAGGTGTGTTCCCAAAGGTGTCGGGTCTGATAGGCCACTGCTTCGCTCACTTAATTTTTTTAAAATAAAGGCGCCTTCCTAAGCCAGGAGGGAGGAGCTCTGGACTGTGACTGCCAAATATGGGCCCATAAGTTCATTTTCACTCTACACATGGGGGTTTGGTGGATTTATTTGTCCTTTGAAATTTCTTTTTTTTAATTTATTTTTTAAAATGAACTTTATTGGCATGATTTATAGACATTTGTTATATAGCCAAAGAAAATTAATATTGAAACATGACTTTAGGATGCTATCAACCTAGTTAGTCTCAAACCGTTGACCCGAGTTGTGGCGGCCAACAACTGTTATTATAGCCGCCCACCAAAAAAAATTAAAGTAATACATATTTGCTGCTTGCAGACATTGCTGTAGCGGGGGGTAACTTCTACAGGGGTGCACAGTAGAAAGAGTAGAGAGCTTGCTGATGGGTTGCTTCGTTTGGCTTGGTTCGGCTACGTGAGTGCCCTGGAGAGGGAATAAAAAATAAAAAAAAGAAAAAAATGAAAAAGACTACAAAAAGTAGTGGTAAACACCTGCCCAGTCCTTCATCGGTCTGACCTTTCTTCCTTAGTGGGGGGATCTACCCCTCGTGCGCTATGGCCTCAAAAAACTAGGCGGGTAGGCAGCAGCGGCAGCATCATCAAGGACCCACATCACCCTGGACTCACATCATCTCCCTGCGTCCTTAGGGTTTTAGATGGTATTAGGAGCTGTGGGGAGCTGAGGAGGGGAGATCTGCAACAAACCACGGTTCAGGAGAATAGCTTCTTCCACACCCGGCCATAAGGCCAATTTAAACCTGGTTAGGACCAAAAAATAAATTCGGAACTTTAATAACCTCCATCTGTTTATTTGCACTTTTATTAATTTTTTAATTAATGTGTGTTGTATTTTAAGGTATATAAATGTTAGTCAATGCCTACTATATGTTTCTGTTTGTGCTATGCAAAAGAGAAAAATTTTATTGTCCTGTCTGGGGACACATGTCAATAAATCTTTTGGACCTTTTTTTTTGAGTAACTCATTAAAAATTTGTTCGGTGCTTATGGCAGACTGAGCTTACCCTAAGCGGGTTTAGCTCTATGCCACGGCCTATTTTTAAAAACTCACCGGCTGCTGGAAACCCGCCTTTGCAGAGATTAATAGACCTAGGACTGCCGGCTGGGCGTAAATACATTGTTGAATTCACCTCCAGTTTATGAATTAATTTCTAGCTCTTTTACGGAGCTCATGGGATGCCTCCAATTATGGCTGACTGCTCCCGTATGGAGCTCTGCTGCCGTTGCTGCGAGCAATAACAGCGGGGCCTGTCCGCAATCCCAGCTCCTATGGAGCCTTACGGGCGGTCACTGAATTTCAGCGCAAAAAAATTTTATTTTTTTTTTTGTACTCTTGCTCCTTTGGAGCTTCACGGGCAGCCGAAAAAAAAATCCGTCCGCCCTCTCCCTCCATAGTACCTGGGCACGCTATCGAAGCGAGCGGCCACCACACCGGGCCCCCCACTGAAAATTTAAATTTGAACTTACCTGGCGGTGCAGCAGTTCGAAAAATGCACCGACTTGCGCCTATGCGCTATGACGCGCATGAGGGGCTGGGCAGGGCTCTTCACATGTCACTTCACGTGACTTTTGAAAATTAATGTATATAAGGTTTTTCTCTAGATATAAATATTAGGTAAATGCATTTTTAGGATTTCTCGAAAGTCTTACTTTTAAAAAAGGAACGTTTTTCCACAACAAAATACCCTTTTATTAATGCTTGGGTTTTTGTTTTTTTTTTTGCTGATCTTAAATTCAAATCAAAAATGAATATACGTCAAAAAGGAGAGAAAGAGAACGCATACTTTAAAATACTCTGATATTTATTATCCTGGGGCCCCCCCAAAACATTATTTGTATGATGACTTTGCAAAATCAGGAAAATTTTATGGAGTATTTCCTTGTCCCCTTTTTCCAACTACAAACAAAAAGTAAACAGCACTTTGTAACTATAACTCATTTTGTCAAATTTTTTCTGTACCATGGAAGGCACGCGGTCGATCCGGTTTTTGTTTGTGGGGCGGGGGGGGGGGGGGGGTATAGGGGGGGGGGGGGGGGGGGGGGGGATATTATATTCCTCCAACATTTGAGGACTGGGGGATGGCCTGTTATTATTTATCCCCACAAGGTTCTTGGAATGTTGTGCCAATAACAAAAATAATAATCACCTGTCCCTATCTCTCATGTTGGCCCTACACATTTCTTAAAAATGCATTGTAAATCCTACTTACTACGATGCTCTTTAACAATGAATTTTTATTACAGCAAATTTCAAAAGGTCCCTACCGGTGGGCACCCTCCCTTCCACACCTCCCTCCCGCTCTCGGTCACTCCAAACCCTCCCTCCTCTCTCTCCAGGGGGTGGGTACCCCAAGGCCAGTAAGAGTGATCTGTGTCACTCACCCCCCCCCCCTTTCAAAAAAACGCTTGCATGGCCTGTGCTGTTATGTTCTATGTTCTAACTTAGCCCCAGGCAAACAGCATTAGTAACTTATCTTAAATTCTTGTTTTTAATTATATTGAAGCTTTGAGAAATGTTTGTCCGATTTTCCAAATACTATACATTGGTGTCACAAGCAGGGGTTCATGATAGAATGCAGGTTATAGAGCTCAATGCTCTTAAAAGAGTGGATAATTGATTGTATTTAGGAGAGCTCCCCCTCCCCTCACCCCATCACCATCTCAACACCACAGTCACATCTGCGGAGTCTTTTAAGTTCCTGGGAACCATCATCTCCTAGGTCCTTAGTGGGGGGCTACCATCGAATGGGGGGAAGAAGAAGATAGGAGAAAGGAAGAGGAGGAGCTGAGAGATGAGGGGAAGAGATTGAGGACGGAGACAGCAGGGTGCCGGAAATTGGAGAATAGAATTCAATGTTTATTGCCGCTAGGATGCAGACTGCCCAAGCGGAAATATGAGGTGGTGCTCCTCCAAATTTCCGGTGGGGCCTCACACGGGCCATGGAGGGTGGCCCAGGACAGGATAAGGACGGATTCAGATTGGGTGGAGGGAGTTTAATGTGTTTGAGCCACAGGGAGATCAGGTTTGGTTAATGAGGACCGCGCGGAGGTGTTGGGCGAAACGATCGCAAGCCTACGCTTGGTTCTCATCGCTGTTGATCAGTTGGACATTCCTAGGAGCAGCGGATGCAATAGATGAGGTCTGGAGGTGGGGACAGGTGAACATCTGTCACATCCTGGGAACGACTGCTCTGGGTCCTTGAATGGAGTCGAGGTGGGGAGGGTTTAAGAACAGTGTTAGCATCTCTTGTGGTTGCAATGGAAAAAGTGCACGGGGAGGGGATGGTGTGGGAGGGAAGGGAAAAGAAGGCGAGGACGAGGGGGACTCTGCTCTTGTTACAAGTGGAGGGGGGGGATGGGGGAAGGAGCAGTGTTATGATGGGTATTGATACGAGAGTGATCATAGTGAGGAGCCTTGGGGTGGTGGTTGAGGCAGATTACGATAGTGGTGTTATGAAAACATTTGCAGAGAACTATGGATATAGATTAAGTGCTGGCATCTGTGGGCCAAAGGGCCTGTTCTTGTCTTGAAGGTAGCAGAATCTGGGCTTGCAGCCCCCCTACTTTTTTGGCTAGACAAGTTTAATTATCCAGCTTTGGACGAGGCGCTGCTGTGCTCTGAGCAACCTGGTCTGTGGGTGTGGAGAGCCGGGGGGCGGGAGGTGGGCTTCTAAGGGAGGGTAAAAAAAAACACAGAAAATAATATATGAAACAATATAGACAGGAAAGATGGAAGCAGAAGAGCGGCGGAGGACAGGATGCGGACGGGGAGGCCGGGGGCTGGCTAGTGCTTGCGGGTGGCGAAGTCGGCTCGCTGTTGATCCATGCAATGGAGCAGCCTCAGAGCATGAGTCCCGGAGCGTCAGAAGCTTGCGCTGCGGCCATGGGTGTCTTCTGCAGCCGAATTTCGCCCTGTGGGTAACCGGCACCGTCCAGGCTTTTTTGCTGCTCGGTGCATCCGGGAGGACAACCGTGGCTGCTGGGAAGTTGGTACCATGCCACTAGGTAGATATGCGGTTGGAAGGTTTATATTTTGTCGCCTTCAAATGGCTGCTTGCCTGCTAGATTTTCATCTTTCTGTAAACTGTTGGGGGAGTCCACAGAACCAGAGAACCAGGGATCACAAGTTTTTTTAAGAATAGGGGTAGGCCATTTGGGACGAGGATGAGGACAAACTTTCTTCACCAGAGAGTTGGAATCTGTGGAAGTTCTCGGCCGCAGAAGGCATGTGGGAGGCCAATCTATTTCACTGGAATGGATGTTTTCAAGTGGATTTACAATTTAGTTCTTGGGGCTTAGCAAAATCAAGGGATATGGGGGAAAAAAAAAACAGGGAAATGGGGTACTTATTTTAGATGACAGCCTTGATCCATATTGAATGGTAGTGCTGGCTTCGAAGGGCCGAACGAATGAATAGGCCTATTCCGGCAACAATATTGTCTATGTTTCTATGCTTTGTAGGGCAATAAAACTTGACCACTTGATCTTGAAGCATTCATTGCATGGTGTTGGAGATTTAATGTTTGTCATAGATTTATACAGTGTGAGAATCAGGGCCCTTCGGCCATCTGGCCTGCATCAGGCACGGAACTCGCTATCAAATTATGGAGGGGACCGGGGAGGACAGGGGGGACACTATTTTTTGCTGCCAGTGCGCACATGGCATAGACTCACACACTCATGCGCGGGGGCTTCGAAGGGCTCAATCCCTGCGCTAAATTGCAGCCTCTATATGCCTGTCTCTCAGGCGTGTAATTCCAGCCCTGAATGGACTGTAGGGGATACCAGCGCGGCTTCTCCGCGTGGGCCATATTTCCCGAAAGCGGCAGGCAGGTCACTGATGGGAAGGAGAAGAGGCAGAGTTGAGCTGGGTTTAGCGTTGGCTTCTCTGTGCTGGCTTGTGGGCCTGGGGGCGCCGCGCCCATCTACTGCCGACGTCTATTGGGCCACCACTCGGGTGGGGACCAGGACAGCGCGGAGACCCGGCCGGTGGTTCGCTCCTGCTGCTGATGAGGTCTGTGCCAAATCTCCCTCTCCAATCATCGCACACTCTATTCCTTCAGTCCCCACCCGCCACCACCACTCCTCTCTCTTCCGATATCGCGCTCTTAATCCTCATGTCCTGCCCCCATTGCCTGCTGACCAACGGTCCTCTCTCGTTCACCAATCGGTTTGCCTTCGATCAGCAGTCCCACTCCCAATGTCTGCGGAAAGCGGGGGAAGGGAAGAAGAAGAAGGAAGGGAGACTTTAAAAAACTGGGGAGGATGTCCCCACCCTCTCAAAAACATGGGGGGTGGGGGAGTGTCCCCTCTGGCTCCCCCCTGGGTTTTCCGCCCCTTGCCCCACACTCACCAAATTGTCCCAACTACAATGTGTTTAATGAAGGAACTGCAGATGCTGGAGAATGAGGGTTACACAAAAAGCTGGAGAGAGAGAAACCAGGGGTAGTGCAGCAGCATCTAAAGAAACGAAGGAAGATAGGCGGGACGTTTCGGGTCGAGACCCTTCTTCAGACAACTCTACTGGCTTTTGGTCCTATCCCTACAAAACCCGTCTTATCCATGTGGCAGTCTAACTGTTTCTTAAATGTGGGGATAGTGCCTGCCTTAACTACCTCCTCTGGCCAGCTTGTGCCTTTTACACCCCCACCACCCTTTCTGTGGTAAAATGTTACCCTCAGATTCCGATATGATGAAATATTTTCCCCTTCACCTTAAATCTGTCCTTGGATCCTTGATTACCTTATCTGGACAAGAGACTCTATGACATTGAAATAGAAAGATTTTAAACCGGGAACTTACGTTTGAAGTTTGATCTTTATTTTATGAGCAGTTGGAGTGAGGGATTACGGTTGAAGAGCCTTCAGCCGCGCATGCGTGTCAATCTTCAAAGTAGCCATTTGAATACACAGAATAGTTGTGGACCTAAGATATAGGAAGATTAACGACACCTAGAAACTACCTAATGTCTTTTTATGCGGAATAGGGTTGGGAAGTGTGTGCAGTAATCCTTCACTTCAACTTCTCATAAAGTAAAAGATCAAACTTCAAACGTGTGGTTGAGTGTGTGAGTCCTCATCAGGATTCTCGTTAAATCTTTCTATTTTATTTTGAAGGCACCACGTGAGTGACTTCGTGATAGATTTCAAAGCTCTGTTGGTTTTCAATTGCAATTGTGACACAATCTGTGTGTGAAACACCTCTCTTAATCAGATAAACCATTTTAATGGAAGGGAAAAAACACATGAAGTTATTAATATATGATGCTAATTTGCATACATGGCCACATCGTTCTTAACTGGACTGTAGTCCCAATAGACGGTTGACGGTTAGACAATAACTCATGCAACACGTTGCATAAATCTATCCGTATTTAATATCGAGACTATTCCACAAATTTATAATTTTATGAACCTGCACTATGTAAACCCATTGCTGTATGATGAAGGGAAAATCTATTCTATTAGTGCTAATGAGAAATCAGCAAATATCTTGGAGTCTATTGAATAACACAAGAACTATTTTCCAATTTCATGGTACTAGAACTGAGTGCATCTTTTATACCTATCCCGATCTCTGCTCGGGGTGGGTTGCTGTCAACCTGAAAATGTACGCAATCATGATCATTTGATTATGAGGGATTTTTTCTATAACAAGCGACCCTAATCAGTATGACGTAGAGACTAAGCCAGAGTATTGAGTAAAGGCTGTGTTCTTTATTGATGAGTTCAGTTGCTGAAAGCATTAATCATTTAGTACCTGGCCCCATTAAGAAAAATTTGAGGAATATTGGGCGGCATTCTTAACATTTACTGATATAGATCGCTCAACCACAATGAATGTGGCTTGTAGAGTGCCAAATAAACGACACCTGCATAACGTTAGTCTGAATAGTAGGTGAATTAACATATCATTTTTTGTCCCACTTTTGGTACACAGAAATGCTTAAAGCAGCACAAGCAATGTCAATTGTTCTATCAAATAAAAGCATCTTAGGCTCAAACTAGGAAGCCATACAAAACCTCTGTTACTCCGTTTTTAAAATTGACTCTCAAAGATGTTGTTCAAAAGATTCTTATTACAATCGTGCTGAGCTAGCTGCCCGAGAATAGACAGGGCTCTGGCCCAGCCGTCACTGTTGATGCGTTAAATTAGGGTTGCATACAGCCGCCTACCATAGCGTTGATTGAACAGGGGGAAATTGGTACTGTTTAAATTTCATGTTGCCTATTTGTAATATCGCAAAGGTAAATATCTACCGACAACCCACAGTTTTTATTAGCTGTAATTTTGGATATTACCCTAATAAAACTCGAATGATATAATGCCCTCTAATCTGAGGGAAGAGCGGACATTAAGAATGCATAGGCTTTTCACGGACTAGCTTTGATATCAAAACAGCAGAATCTGTGCCTTATGTGTATTAGATATGACAGAGTATGCAACTACCAAGATTGATTCTCTCCGAATCAGTTTTAAATTAAGAAACCAATCATCCACCTTTTAAACTGGGGGTAATTTAAACCCATAATCCGATTAGCCTATTTGCACTAACCCGGATTTCGCCTGCATCATTTTCTGTAATCTTGAGAAGTATCAGAAATATACACCTCTAGTCTTGGACACAGAACCACTCATTCTCGGCATATGACCTATCACTGATTGCATCGGAAACCGCTGTTCTCTATTGGATCTTAGGACAGGAATTTTTTTTGGCTTCCTACCCACGGAAGATGCATTATCTAGTTATTCATTACATAATGCTGATAACATATAATGAGCAGCTAATGACTAGAGCTGTAACCACAGTCTCACTTAGATGTGGAATACGAGTTCCCTGTCAAATCTTGACTATGGCAATCACGAATACGCAACGTTTTCCTTCAGAGTGTGGAAATTAGTTTAAAAACAAGACTGAATCAGGAATACCTCGCAGTCCTTTGACCTGAAAACCACATGTCTTGTCGCAGAGTGCACAACCCGCCACTCAATCAGGAATACTGAATATTGAGCGCCTGTGGAGGAGCCTTAAAAGAAGACTATTCCCTATTAAATCTGAGTCGACTTCTCTATTGATATGCATTATAGTTGGAGTCTCTTGTAAAATAATCTTCAACAGTTCTTCTAGTTGAGGGAAATTTACCAATGGACGCCACCATGTGTAGCTCCCACAGGTTGTCCTGATAGGTAACAAAGGATTAAAAAAAGGCTTCTAAGCCAGGAGCTCTGGCAGCATTGGCATTGTCCTATTTTCCACTACACAATTGGGGTTTGTGATAATATTTGTCATTTGATTAGGATCTTTTTTAAATTATTTTTAATTTGATATTTTTTGGGCATGATATAGACATTCGTTATATAGCCAAAAGAATTTAAACTTGACTTTAGGGATGCTATCAACCACGATAGTCACCAAAAGTGGACCGGGGGCATGCTGTTTTTATTGCCGCCCATAATTAATGTATACACTAGATGCTGCTGCAGATAGCTGTAGCGGGTTACTTCTACAGGTGCAAGTTAGAGGAGCTTGCTGACTGGTGGCTATCGTTGGCTTGGTTCGGCAACTTGAGTGCCCTGGAGAGGGAATATGACTACAATATAGTTTGTAAACCTGCCTGTATCATCGGCTCTGGACCTTCCTTCCATCGGAGGGGAGATATACCCTGTCGATGACCTCAAAAGCGGGCAGGATCATCAGGCACCCACTATCACAATGGCATCACAGATTCGCCTGCTTCCGGCGGGGTGTTTTGAGTTGGTTAATGGAGCAGGTGTTCTGCATCAACAAGGGGCTGGTTGTG